>BSXT01001346.1:0-19996 GCA_030267785.1 Phytophthora fragariaefolia
ACTTGAGCTTACGCCTCGGGCGCCTGCTCTGCGTGCGACCTTCAGCAGGCTCGGGCGTCTCCCTGTCCACGCACTCGTCCGGCTCAGCTCGTCAGCTGTCCTCCGAAGTCGCTGCCGCGTCCGTTCGTTCCGTCCAAATGCTCTGCGAAAACGCCGCTGGCGTCTCACCGAGCGAACCCGAAGGCCCCGTTCGTTCCGTCCAAATGCCCTGCAATAACACCGCTTGAGGCTCACCAAGCGAATCGAAATGTGAGCTCGGAAGCCGTCGGCCGGTCGCCTTACCCACCACGTTCCAAGATCGCCGCTTGCGATCTTCAACCACCGTGCGACCCAGTCAACTCACTCGATGGTGTCACGGTCACTTCGTTTTTGTCACGATCGTTCCACGCACGACCCGTCGCTTCTGCTCTCATCTCGCCGTACCACGTCTTACAGCCATCGTGATCACCCACAGCCTGTCCATCTGCCGTACGACTGGCTGACGTGACCAGCCCTAAATTACACGACATCCTCAAAGCAGAGGTCTTCCACGACCCTGCCGGCACTATGCAATCGATCGTACTCGGTGCCATCCACCCAGCGCGTCGTAGGTTGCCCCCTCTATTCGTCCAACGTCCGGTACCCACTGCTTGTTCCCAGTTTGCTCCCACCGGTCGTAGCTCATGCTGTTGGACGTATTACCCTGCTCGGTTCCGCCATCTGAGCTCCACCAGCTTAGGTAGTGTGTCGTCCACAAGACCCGCGTCTGCTGCTGCATCTCTACGTCGATTTGCTACGCCCGCTAACGCTCGTACCAACCGCTTTTGCGAATACAGGCGCTCCTGCCGTCTCGACATCGACGCCCGTACGCTCTTATCTTCATGCTCCAGCTGCTGATTGATATCGCCCGCTATCCTCCTCAATATGGAAGTCGAAGACTGGTAACTGACCAAGAAGGATGCGTGGGCTATCATTAGTTCCGGTGCACCGTTCTTATCTTCTCTCTTCAGCACGAAGTTCTCGTACCCTGCGGGTTCGACAACCCTCATCGGACCCATCCACTGGTGAACGAATTCATTGGCCTTGGGCCCGCGCGGCGGGTTATAGACCCAAACCTTATCCCCCATTTCAAACGTGCGTCGTCGCCGGACATTCTTATCGTAGTACCGAGCCTGTCGTGCTTGTTCCTTCTGGCGAGCTCGCTCAGCACACCGATGACCACGGGCCAAGGCGCCCAGCAGCTGCTCATGATACGCCATCAGTCCTCCCGCTTCCGACCCCTTGATCAGCCTCAGTAACTCGTTAGGTGGCCGCAGTCGTCGGCCCATCATCAGCACGTTCGGGCTGAGGGCGACGGTGGAATGCGGGGCGGAGTTATATGCGTAGACCTCACACTGCGCCCACTCGCTCCAGTCGTTTGGTTTCTCGTTGCTCTTAAAGGTTGACACGCAGTCCTTCCAAGAGCGGTAGAACCGCTCCACCAGTCCTATCATCTGAGGCCGATAGGGTACCGGATTCGTTTGCTTGGCCTGTAGTATCGTTACTAGCTGCTCAATCCCCCGTCCCGTTAATTCTGGGGCTCCATCTGTAAGCGATTCTCGGAAGGCGCCAAATCGCAAAACCATGTCGTCCATCAGGAACGTCGCCACTCGCTCGGCAGTGTGTTGCGTTACGCCCCGCACGACTGCATACCTGGTTACATACTCTAAGGTGGCTATTACATATCGCTCCCCACCGTCCGCTCTTGGGAATGGGCCGGCAACGTCAAGGGCCCATCTGTCCCCGACAGCTCCGCCTCCCAAGCTACGCAGGGGCGGTATGACCTCACTGGTCCGAGCTTTCCGACTCCCGCATCCTTGACATCCACGCACCCAGTCATTTACTTCGCGATGTAAGTCGGGACACCAGTACAGACGCGCAACGCTCCCATAAGTATGCGGGCCTCGCATATGGCCAGTCCATATGGAGCCATGCATATCTTTTAAGGCTATTGGCCACAACGTTGGAGGTAGAATAGCTCGCTTCCCCCTCGCGGTGTTGGTCACTGCCAAACCAAACATTTTATCCACCGGCATATCCTGATGACTGCCCGCTTCTAGCATTTTCGGCACCAGTCGACTCTTTTGCTGCGCCGCCACTATCTCTGTATCGGTGAGCTGTAGTGTAGAAGGCGTTTCTTGCGTTTCCTCGTCCGTCATTTCGTCCGTTCCTAGTTGTGCGGAAGCTATCGTAGGACTCTGTTTCCGACCGTGCTTCTTGTTGCTCCCCGGCATCGGCGTTACGTCCATCGGCTCACCATCTTTCGTTCTTGCTGTGTTCTTTGTTGCGTGCCCTACGCTTTGCGCGTCAGCCACGGGGTCGGTCTAAGTCACGTGCCGATCTCGTTTTCGATGCGGCGTCCGTCCCGTGGCAGCGGTTGTATCGTTTCGTGTAGGCGTTGTACGACGAGTGGTACTATTCGTTCGGGTTCCGCTCATTGTCGTGGTGACACCCCCCCACGCGCGTGCTCTTCATATTGGCGCTGGTGTTCATCCTTTCCGTTCTTGCTGACCTCCGCAAATTCGTTCGTCGTCTCAGGAATCGCACCCGTTGGAGCTGCGGCTGCTGCCTGGGCTTCTGCTTGTCTTCGCGCCAGCCGCGTCCATGATCGTTGACTTTGCGTCTGCGTTGCTCGTCCGAGTGAATCATTACTACTCACCGCATCGTCACCACCTTGATTGATGACCGTAGGAGCGATCGCCGACATCGGGATCGTCGCCCCCTTGCTCAGCACCTTCGGGAGAGTCATCGCTATCCTATCAGCCTCCGACCCTGCTTCCTGCCTCGCAACCGCCGAGGGTGGTTCGTCTTCTTCCGACTTTGACTCGTCGCGAGCTTCATGCATCTGTCGTATTCGTGGTCGTTGTTCTGACTGCCCCCCCCAACGGCCAATACAGCGGTCGGCGTGACCGTATGTGCTCTGGAGAGCGCATCGGCGACACCGTTGGTTGCTCCTGGTCGGTACGTGATGCTGAATTCGTATTCCTGCAACATGAGCGACCACCTGTGCAGGCGTCCCGCCAGATTAGGTTGCGTCACTAACCATCTTAGGTCTGCGTGGTCCGTGATTATCTCAAATGTTCTCCCATACAAATACGGGCGGAATAGCTTAACCGTCCATACGACGGTGAGGGCTTCCAAACCCGTAATAGAATAATTAGACTACGCGTTACTGTTCACCTTGCTGGCAAATGCAACGGGTAGCCACCCTTTACCTTGGTTTGCATCAGGCAAGCTCCCACGCCAACCTTACTGGCGTCGGTCACTAATCGGAACGGCAGCCTAAAGTCCGGATAAATCAACAGCGTTTTCGTCGTAAGCGCCGCCTTCACTATCTCGAGCGCGAACTCCTGTGCCTCGGTCTATTCCCATACGACGCCTCTCTTTGGCAACTTGGTCATCGGAGCCATGATGGAGCCGAATGCTTCTGCGAACTTACGGTAATATACCGCGAGGTGCACGATGCGCTTCAACTCGACGGGATCTGCGGGCCGCTTGAACTCCGTCACGGCGGTGATCAGTCATTTTACTGGTCGCATCCCTTCGCTACTCAACTCATGCCCGAGGTACTCCATCGTGCGCGTCACAAATACGCACTTCTTTAGCTTCAGTGTCGGGCCAGTGGATGACAATCGTTGCAAAACAGTAGCTAATTAAACTAGGTGTCGATCGACGCCTCCGCGGGTGAACACCCCAATATCACCCAGGTACACTAAACATGTCGTCCAAGGTAGCCCTCGCAACACTCCATTCATCATCCTCTGGAACGTCGATGGTGCGTTCATCAGTCCAAGGGGCATGCGGACAAAGCGGTAGAGGCCGTTCTTAGTCATAAAAGCGGTTTTGTCTCGGTCTTCTGGGGCTACACCAATCTGCCAGTAGCCGACTCTCAGATCCAGCGTCGAGATCAACAGTGCGCCACTTAAAGCCTCCAGCGTATCATCAATACGCGGCAATGGATACATATCACGTTTTGCCACTTTATTGAGCGCACGGTAGTCGATGCAAAAGCGGACCTCCCCGTCTTTCTTGCGCACCAGAACTACAGGAAAGCCCCACACACCATTCCCTTCTTCGATCACTCACGCCTGCAGCATCGTAGGCACATTCTCGTCGATTATAACTTCCTCAGATTGCGCCTGTCGTCGGCGTTTCAGCATGATGGGCGCAGCGCCCTGCGTATCGATGTGGTGCTGCACGTCTAATGTCGTCATCGGCGGGGTGCCTCCTTTGGTAATGGCTAAGTCACGATATGCTCGTAGCAGTTTTACTAATCGGTTGCGTTCGTCGTCACCTCCTACTCCGACTTTTCATCTCGTCCTCGTTGTCGAGCGGGGTCTCTGAATCCCCTAGTGATTCAACCCACTCATCTACACGCGCCGGTTCTAATTCATGATTCAATTCTAGTAACTCCATGTGCCTCTGCAAGGGAATACACATTCCAAGTCCCTTCTTATTGGGGACTCTCGTACGTTACACGCACGTTGATGGCCGGGATCAACGCCTTCCCATTGTTGACTCTAGTTACCGTTGTAGCCAGCATAACGGCTCCAGAATTCTGTGGCGGCACGAAGACGCCTTGCTCTCCATCGGGAGCCACCACGGCTACCCACACTGGCGTCACCGCTCGACGAACGAGCTTAGCTTACCGCGCCATCCGTACGGGAGCTATCCGAGTCTCATCGTCCCATTACCATCCGTCCTAAACGGGACAACCACCAGCAGGTCTTTCTCGAAGTACCGCACTTCGTTTTGGTCGAAGTCCATATTGGCTTTGTACTTCTTTTGGAAGTCCTATCCTATGAGCAATTCGTTCGTACAGCCTTCGATAATACACGCCGTTACGCTCACGCTTTGACCGAAGATATTGTACATGTCGAACGCCCATACTCCAATCACATCCAGCAGAAACCCGCCGACACCTTCTACGTAGTCTACGGGCGCAAGTCCTGGTACCCGTTCTCCTCGTCGCATCCAGTCGGTTCCCGCGACTGTATATCGCGCACAGCTGTCCCACTTCACTGCGTGCTTTTCTCCATCGACCTCCATTATTGCTGTCGGAAGGCCGTCATCCGCCTCCACGACTGAGCCTCCTGCCACCTTGGTTACCGACTTCTCTCGTTGCTGCACTAACCTCACGTGAGCACGTTGGCCGGTCGGCTGATCTCGGGCAGATTGTCCCCTTCGTCGCCTTTAGAGTATCTCCTTCAATTCGTTTCGCGCCTCGTCGGCTTGCAGCTGGCGTCGCTCGCAGCATTCGCCGTACATCTGGGCCACTGCTAGTTCGATTTCATCGCCTCCATGTTGGGACGCCGTCCTTCGTTGTACAACGCACTCCACACGTTGCTTCTTAGCGTCACGTTCTTTCGCTTTCCTAGCGAGTCTCACCTGAGCTTCAATGGATCGGCCAGGAACTGCCCGCCCGCTCACCTTCATGGCTACCGGTGTCGCTACTGTTGTGGGCATGGTCGCATCGGGCGTCGCCTCGCCTTCCTCAGATATCAGCTGTTCTTCCACTGCCACACCGTCTCCGCCTTCCTCAGATGTCAGTCGTTCCGGTACTGCGTCACGGTGTCCGCCTTCCTCAGGCACCGGCTGTCCAGTCACGGGGTCGTGACTTCCGCCTTCCTCTGTTTCTCGTTCTTCCTTCTCGACCATTCTACTGTATTGGCAAGCGGTCATTGCTGGTCCCGCTGTATCTACGTATCGCCGAGCCCGCTAGCGGTGTGAACAACTGCAGCAGGAAACAACGCGCCGTTGTTTCCTGCTGCAGTTGTTCAGTCATCTCGTTCGGCCCGGCTACCGAGTCAACATCACACGGCGCTTCCTCGGTCGCTTGACTGCCACTTGTTTCCTCTGTCGGTTTTCTTGGGGAATTTAGCGGTTGCACCGGACGTAGTAACCCCCTCATTACGCCCGGTCGCCGTTTTCCGCTGGCGCTGGCTTAATCTTGCGGCCGACCAAGTAAGCGTCATTTCTGGCCCTTGCTTCCGCATCTGGAAATTCTCTCGCAAAGTGCCCTGCTCCTCCACACGCGTAGCACGGATTGATCTCGCTCGGTTGTCTGCCAGTGGGGGAAGCGACACGAGGCGGTGGCGGGTACGTTAACCGCTCTGGTGCCTTGACTTGTCTGACATATGCCTCTCGCTTTCGCTTAACAGGTGGCGCAGGCTCATCACCTGCCTCCTCGTTACCGGATGCCTCATCGGCGGCCATCATCATCACTCGCATTTTCCGCTCGGTCTTTCCCATCATTCGTTACCCAGTGGTGCGTTGATCAAATGGTGCCGCGTCTCGCTCCTTCCCGCGCTCTTTCTGGTTGAGTCGCCAGTATTTACCATTCCACGTTCGACCACATGGCGCCACCCATACATTACTGTTCTTGTCGAAAACGCCCTGTGGGTTCGTGAAGTAGGCGTAGTCTTCCTCAGCCGCGTCATCCATCGTTGTCTGGATACTCCACCTACCGGCCGGCATACTACCAATGCCGGGAATTACTCGCATGGCGCCTGCCGTGCCGTCCATCTGTATCGTTGTCTGAGTCGTGGCTGTAGCCCACGGCTGCCTGATTTTTCGCATGCCTCGCGCCACGTTGTAGCTAGAATCATCAATTCTCGACGCATTGTCAACCGCTTCGCCCAATGTCAATGGAGCGGGAACCAGTTTCACAAGTTGCCGTGTAGTCGTCCCCAGACCGCGTTAGAATTGGCCAAGGAGGGTCTCTTCTCGTACTGCGTTCTGTCCAGCTGCATCACGAAGCCCATACGCGAAGTCAGCGAAGGTTTCCCCTGGTTGCATCGTTCTCTGCATCACTCTCCACTCTGCTTGGGCGAGGTCCAGCCGTTCACTGTACCTCCGAAGCAAGGCTTCCTTCAATTTGCTCCAAGTGCGATCGTGTCTAGTCAATTCCTTATTGATCTGTACCCATGACTTAGCTGTATCGTCCTGTAACTTGTTTCCCACTACGTAGTATAACTCCTCATCCGTCCAATCAACTCGATTCGAAATTCGGGCGCCTTCGACAGCCAGATCGACCTTAACGATCCATGTCTCCACGGTACACCACCAGCGGTAGGTTTGAACGGCTGCAACCCCAACTCTTTGGCGTTCTTTTCGTTGCGCCGATGGCGACGGCTTCGACGCGAGTCCGAACTCCGTCGGCTCCTGCGATGACGATGGCTTCGTCGACGCCGAACGTGATCACCACTGGAGCTGCTTGATTCGCTGCTATAGTCGACGTCACTGGGCTCGCTGCTCCCATTCGGTGATGGAGTGCGCCGCGTGATCCGTGCCTCCACTTCCCTTGCCGCGGCCTCGCCCACGGCGCCGTCTCCACCGTAGGCGTTCGTTCCAGCCAGATCTTCACCGTTATTAGTCGTGCCGGTCGTAACGCGGCGAGAGGTATCTCGTGCCGCCGTCACCGTGTCTGCCGAAGATTTCGTACCGCGTGACGTCGACTGCGAGCACGTCACAACTCTACTCCTCCAACTCGTTCCCGCTCTCGTTTTAGTCATGATAATTATCGTTCCAGAACCCCGTAAATTCACCAAATCATAGTGTTCTTCCCTTTACGCCCCTGTATGACCACCATGTAACGTGTCTTTGGCCTCTGCACGCCGAGGTTGTCGCTCCGTGCTGATAACGGCCAAGGCCCGGATGGCAGATGGTGACAAGCGATATCCCCGCGCCGGCGTGTACCCAGCTGGTAGCACTGCCTATTTATTAATCGTTCCTATCAACCTACTGTTGGCTGCTCCTCCGAAGTGCCTCCACTGCGGCTCCCCGTACGTGCACGTAGAGTCGTCCATCTAGTCACTTGAGCTTACGCCTCGGGCGCCTGCTCTGCGTGCGACCTTCAGCAGGCTCGGGCGTCTCCCTGTCCACGCACTCGTCCGGCTCAGCTCGTCAGCTGTCCTCCGAAGTCGCTGCCGCGTCCGTTCGTTCCGTCCAAATGCTCTGCGAAAACGCCGCTGGCGTCTCACCGAGCGAACCCGAAGGCCCCGTTCGTTCCGTCCAAATGCCCTGCAATAACACCGCTTGAGGCTCACCAAGCGAATCGAAATGTGAGCTCGGAAGCCGTCGGCCGGTCGCCTTACCCACCACGTTCCAAGATCGCCGCTTGCGATCTTCAACCACCGTGCGACCCAGTCAACTCACTCGATGGTGTCACGGTCACTTCGTTTTGGTCACGATCTGTCCACGCACGACCAGTCACCTCTGCTCTCATCTCGCCGTGCCACATCTTACAGCCATCGTGATCACCCACAGTCTGTCCATCTGTCGTACGACTGGCTGACGCGACCAGCACTACAGTACACTGACCTTCAGACCGACTCAGATGGCAGATTTTGTAGGGGTATTGTTGTCTGTTGAGCGTTACTGCGGAGTCTGGACTACAGTCAGCAAATTCTCGGGGGTAGATTGTGCGCATTCTAAGCATTGATCGTACCAAGGTCAGCGAATGCTGATGTTTGACGGGGTGGAAACTGTAACAACATCATTATCGCGGTGGCTCTAGTTAATTCGTAAGGCATTGTGAACTACACCTGGAGCGGAGTTTGTGAGATGCCAATGACACTGATATTCATCCAAAATGAATACCGCATATTGAATCGATTTAATACATCTACATTGAATTAATCACATCGCGTATGCTGGTTTTGGGCGAAAACTAGTTTCTGTATGCTGGTTTTGGACTTTTCTTGGGTAGAGCCTGCAAACACACACAAAATATGGTTTGCCATACACATCAGCGGTTCCCAGTACCACACCAAACTCAAGCGCGGCACAGAGGGACAGAGGAACCAAAAAGACTGAAAACAAACTTTACGCTGAAAGCTGAAACACGCCACTATTTAATTCTGGGGGTACCCCACACCAGCAGAAGAAAACTGACTCCGGGATGCAGGAACGTGTCCGTTCACCGGAATGCTCGTCGCTGGGCCCACCTCCGCAAATGAAGCGTTTGGCCGGACCCTGGTGTCTACAGATTAGGACCTGAATTATTCGTTTATTTTATCAATGTGAGCAGTTTAAACTGTTATGTTAATATGCGAGGATTCACATCACATCATAAGCTATAAAAAATAGGTTTTAATGTGATGTGAATCCCCGCATCGTTAGTTTCGCCACAGCTGCAGAGCCTGCATAACGGTCGTTCGGTTAGACCACATACAGATTTTCCAGCGCGAAAACTCACAAAAAGCTTAGATTGAAAAGAGACTGCATAATATGCATATTATAAGTGTGTAGCAGAGCACCTTCATGATCAACAACATAGCAGCTTAGCGAAGATTGGGTTATATGGGATATTATCGAGAAACACACGGAAACCATACTTCTGTGTCCTACTGCTTTACAGCGCAGTTGACAACACTGATCGGGTTGTCGTCCCGGACGATGATGAGCTGAAGCTCAGGATCACTTATGAATATCAAGATGCCCCGACGTCGGGACATCCGGGTCGTGAGAAGACATACTTGCTTATCACGCGTGACTTCTACTGGACTCACCAGTACAAGTGGGTACGAAAGTACGTATGCGCCTGCGAGGTATGCCAGCGCGTTAAGCCTGCGACCTTCTCGCAGGCTCCACTTCAATCACTTCCGACTCCGTCGGAGTGTTGGCAGTCCATTTCAATGGACTTCGTCTTTGGTCTTCCGCCTGATAACAAGCGGAGGACTGGTATTGTGGCCTTTGTTGACCGCTTCAGCAAGATGGTGCATCTTGCTGCAGCTCCAGCCTAGCTGGACAGGTGCTGAATGTAGCGGGTCTACACATTCGGCCAACCTTCACATTAGTGCAACACGCACTAATGGATACATTCGGGTGGGCCACATTGTGGAGTGGCCACCATTCATAGTACTACGTAGTAGGAAACACCGCTATTGGTAGAGAGAAATCGATATCTACCAATAAGGAACATGCATAAGGACAGAGATTCTGTCAACCACTAGTTGGCAGATCCTCTTTTTATACATCTCAGTTTTAGGAGGAAAGGTCAAAGTTAACATTCAATTCAGTTCACAATTTTACCTAAAAGGTTATTAGTTGTCTTTAAATTAGATATTACTATACTTGCATAGCCAAGTATACTTAATCTAAGTTAACTACACCAACGCTTCCTCATACACGTGCACACACGTGTACGATAAAGTAGTGAGCGAAGTAAGCCCACTACACTAAAGGTTGGTTGGTTGCCGGCTGGATTTAGACCTGGTGGTATACGAACGCCATCCGTTGTGTTGGCCAAATGTGTACTGCTTTCGATGCGCGTCTGTACAAGCACTGGCATGAGAACAAGAGCACCGAAGAAGTCCACGACCGCACCGATGGAGCTGTCATGGAAAGATGGAATACGATCCATCCAGAGATGGCCAAGTTTGAGAGTATTCTCAGCAAGCTGTAGAGCATGGTGCGTTCTGGATGGACGCCCGAGAGGTACGTGAGTGCCGCCATGAAGATCTACGCAGAGAGATACAAGCATTCGTTCGAATTACAAGACGCGTGGAAAGTGCAACACGGCAAACCAAAATGGATGGCAAAGCTACTGACCGTCAACAAAACGGGAGAGAAGCGCAAAGCTGACGAAGTGTTGAATGAGCGACCGGAAGTCCGAAAGGCAGCGAACGCAAGACGACCGAGACCAACGGAGGACCAAGGATGGTGGCCCAGTTGATCTTTTGGCAGTGGTACACCTTCGTTTCGTTGTGGCCTCGGAACGAAATGCTGACCTACTGGAGCAGCTGCTCCATTTCAACAGCTTTATGCAAGATTCAACCAACCACGAATCATGAGTCTACTTTGCAAAGCCGCGCCGAGCCATCCTGGCCCAGCTCGACCAAAGCACAGTGCGGAACCATCATGCATTGGATGTTGCGCAGGAGGCGGTGATTGACGTGGACGGCGCCGTCACTTTAAATGAGCCGTCGGAAGCTGGCGACGAGAAAGACCAGAACGCTGGTGAGGGCAACAAGGACGACGAGCTGGGCAAGCTGATCAGCCAGTATGGCGGTAGTTAAGATGTGAAGGTGGCTCTCTCGAGAGAGTAAACGGCTCTTGTAGACGCCTACATGGAGCTGTGCGTGGCCATCTGACGTCTCCATGTCGATTTTTCTACATGTTTGCTATCAGATAAGTGATCGTTCAAGTTAAGTGCAGCAAAGTCTTATTTTCGTTACTCTATCTCTCCGAAAGCACTCCAAATGTGCTCGATGAGATCGTTTTTCAACTCATAATGAATGTCAGAGCCTTCTAGTTCGCGTAGCACTCGATGTGCGCAAAGCTATCATGTTTGACTGGAGCTGGTGGTGCAGGGTTCACCCATCCATCTTCAAAGCGGTAGTCGTTGACGTAGTCGTACGGGTGTAGCTCGTCTTCGACAATCATATTGTGAAGCATGATACACACGAGCATGATATTATGCATGCCTTCTGGATGCCACAACTTGTACGGCAGCGCCAAAATACGGAAGCGCTGTTGCAAGACACCGAAGGAATGCTCCACGTCTTTTTGGATAGATTCTTGCGTCTCAGCATACTGACACGATGCGTTCCAAGATTTTCTGGGAAGGGGCAGGCAGCTGTTTGTCCCTAATTGTGATTGACTGGATGATGAGGGCCAGTTCAGGATTGAAGTGTGACACGTGGAGTGTGTGGAGTGTCTGCGGGAGATGACAGAACTCGCGTCTGCTGTGGATGGGCTTGGTAGCCCTGGACGACGTATTCGTCCTAGGCGAACTAAACATGTTGCTACCAAGACCCGACGACAGGTAAAGCCCAAGGGTGCGTGCAAGAGCCTCGGATAGAAATACTATCTGAGTGCCACCTGTCCTGACACTGCTATAGCGGTGTATGAGCCCGACCAAAACCCCAAAGACGAACCAACATCTCTGAACGAGCTCAGCTGTCCTGAACGGAGAAGAAGCCCGGACGACGACAGTCTTAACGCCTTAGCCCCGAACGGATGCTTCCCCCCTGGACGTACGGACACTCCTGAACGTACGCACCCAGTATACAAAATCCAAGGGAATATCGACCGACCAAGTCGTCCGGCCAAGAACAAACCAGGATGGGCAGACCTGAGATACCTTGAAGGTACCCATCAGGAGTGCACCACTGATTAGACGCCTGACCTGTGTCAGACGCACGCCATTGATTACGCCACTCAACCCAACATTCAAGACCATACAAAAGCCAAGACGAATGATAGAAGCGCATGTAGCTAGTGACAGATGACCGACAGACAGATAACAACAAACAGAGTTTTCCCTGAAGTGCGCAAGTGTCGGAGGAGGCCTGCCGGAAGCCCATCCCCGGAGGAGCCGATCGGGACGACGAAGGGTACCACTTGACCTAGCGGCTACCAAGTGCGTGTGAAGCTCTCATAACAAACCAAGCCAAATTAGACGGGGACCAGGGCGAGTACCTCGTCTGGAGTGATCCGTTTATTCCATATCCCAGTTGTGGTGAACATCCTTAAACGGTTGACTCCCGCATTTCATATTATTGACTATATTTCTGGGCGTAATAGGTAATCTGCGTCTAGGAAGTTCTGAATTGATTACCAAAGTGTTAGGATTGTAGTTGTTTGTATAATCTCCTCATATTTGAGGGTGGTGCACGTGTGAATAGCTATCCAGGACTGACCAAGGACCTGGAGGTAGCTTAGTTGACTGGAGGAAAGACCCACCGTCCAGGGGCCTCAAAGAATAAGTGACGGATACATATTTGCATATAACTCTGTTTTGTATTATCGGTTATCTGGAGCCGTGGGAGCTACATCCAAGAAGGTTAGGTTACACGCATATTTGCACTGATCGAGCGTGACTGACTGCGCGCTTACCCGATAGCAATTCGGTCCAGAGTGAACGCACCAAATGAAGATCATGACCAAGCCCACTACGCCTATCCTACTGTACATTGTTTCTCAAGCAAACTGTCCGTTTTTCAGGCAAAATGGTTTTTAGTCCCTTGTGCAACTTAATAATTCTCTGCCCCACCAATTTATAGGTAGTTTGTTTTTTGTGACCCACTTAAAATTGTTAGAATGATTTCATTGGTTAAAATAGTATTTGCTAAGGCGGGCGGAAGACCACCGTAAAAAGGTTGGTGGCGGACATTAAATCGACATCTACGAAGATAACCCGCACAGTCGCGGCCAAAGACTCAAACGCGCGTTGCGTTGGGTAAAAAAGGCCGCCTCCGTTACAGAACCATAGCGAGGGCCAAACGGCTTGTCAAGTAGAGCCGCGCATCATAGAGACCATCTGGAGTCTACGCATGGACCCCGCTTCACTTGTACAACCTCGGCGGGCGTACCTGCCGAAGAAGGCCTGCTTCAGCACCAAGGAGGGGTACGGGGTGCGTTGCAGCAATGCCGCTCAGCTCCACGGCTTCAACTGTCGAAAAAGGCTACACAGCCAGATTCTCAATCAATAAAACGATGTCAATATTTGCTAATTCCGTCCCTAAACTCTTATATGTCCATTGTAGGATGAAATTATCCTGTGATTTGATGTATATCGTCATAACAGGCAATTAAACCTCACCTATTTTTGCGCCTGATAGAGAGTGTTCCGCACGTTTCTGGTGGTTGTATTGCATCGGACGTGGTCACCAAGCCAGAGTGAACATTTGGTAATTTTTTCTATTAATATCGCTAATTTGCTATGTAATTACGAAATAAAACCTTATTTATTTTAAAAATGTTTTCCCGTTTGTGTTGTTATTTACTTGCTGAGCGCTGTTATTAATCTGCAAAAAATATGACAAAAAGGGCCCTACTGTAAGCTTTTAAACGCGGCTAGCCCGGTCTTCGGCTCGTATGTGTAGGTGAATCTATGGCTCAAAATATCAACTACCTATACCTATAGGTAAATTGGTGGGACAGAGAAGTAATAAGTAAAAAGGTCAATTTCCAGGCAAAGTGGGTTTCCTGATAGATTTTAACCAAGCAAAGTGGTTCGTACTTAAGCTACTTCCCGAGCTCCATGTCCTCGCCGCCCTCGGCTAAAAAATGCTTTATAAAGCAGTGTCGCTCCATGCGCTATTATAGACCAAGCGCTAAGCCAAGATCACCATACTCGCTTTTATGGCCTCCTTCATGAGATCCATTCTGTGCGCAGCAGCGAGTCGTACTCGCCTCGCAGGAGCAGCTCGCGACGCGAGACGGCGCTCATTTGGGGCCACGTGACGGGCAAGCCGCTCTACAACGCCATTGTGTGGCACGACGCGCGCACGACCAAAATCGTGCACCACCTCAAGAATGGCGAGGGCGAGGGATTCCCGGGCACGGGCGCAGACCGCTTCCGTGCCGTCACGGGCCTGCCCATCGCCACCTACTTCTCGGCCGTCAAGATCATGTGGATGCTCGAAAACGTGCCCAGCCTGTGTGCCAAGGCTGAGGCTGGCGACGCCATCTTCGGAAACATGGATACCTGGACATCTGGAAGCTCGACGGCGGCGTGTATGGCGGTGTGCACGTGACTGACGTCACCAACGCGTCGCGCACGAACCTGATGTGCCTGGACATGGGGGTCAGTCCGAGAGGATGGCCAGTTTTCCGATAGGCGGTAAGAACCTTAGGCACTAGCTTCTACTGTTATAGCATTTCGATCTAGACTGCGAAGTAGTTCCCACTTTAAGACTTTCGAGGAGGCGCTGAACCCGCCTCGCCACGCCCTCGAATTTCAAGTCGAGGCAATATATATTTGCCCCCCCTTACGAAGTTGAGATGGACGCACGAGGAAACGTATTGGTCCTTGCCACCGAACCACTTCGCTTGGGGAAAATAAGGCGCCAAACCACATTGCTTGTAAAACCTTATTTTAGTTTTTTTAGAAAAACCTCAATCAACCACTTTGCCTGAACAAAGGATCAGTTTGCTTGAGAAAAGGTGTACAGCAATCAAAATGCTACGAAAGCTCAAGCTTTCGTGCTCGACTAGCGATCGTGTGGCGGTGTCCCGGCTGAGAAATGAGATGCGTGGAGGGCTTGGGCGTGATGTCATGCTAGGTGAAAAGCAGCCGGTACACAACATAACGAAAACCACCGAAAGGAAGCCCATCCGTAAAGCTGCAAAAACAGAGATCGCTGTTGTGATTTGCTTGTTGGGAGCTCCTTGTATTAAAACGGAAAGTTCATTCGTCGATTTCGCGCGAGGATTGCACAGTACACACCATGCGCATTCACCCCTCAGACCCAGTCGTCATGGCACCGCATCTGAAACCGAACTCACCGCGTAGGGCTCGAACCGGGCCTGAGTTGAGCGCTGATTCTCGAGACACGAAAAGGTGTCGGTTCTCAACCAAAATCCCAACTAACGAAGAGATTATCCAAGCCCTAACAGGAGCTGGTAGTCGGTCACGCAGAACCAGGAATCCCAACAAAGTTCCTCTTACTGCCACGCACGAAATTCGGATGCTGAGAAGTCAAGTAGCTAGTATGGAAGAAGAACTCCAAGGTTTGCAGTCCAAGTGGTCTGAGCAGCTACCTAGAAAACAAACTCTGGCCGCTGCGGTCAGATCAGCTCGAGAGAAGCACGAGACTAACCAGTCAGAGAAAGCCCACAAGGAACTACAGCAGCTGCTTCAACGACAACAACTACTGTATGCTGCGCTACAGACTGCACTCCTCCACGCCCCTCTGAATTCAAGTGGCAATGAGATGTTTGAGGCGCTGCACTTTGACACCCAACTCGGACGTGACACTCAGCAGCGCGAGAAAATGCTCGCAGCACACAATGAGCGATCTCTCACCACGCTGCCGTCTATCGTTGACAGGTTTTCGCAGTTGGCAATCAACAAGGCACATGACAAGCGTGGCAATGCCACTGACAAGTCTGTCATGCCGCTGTCGCAGATCAACATCACGGGTGGAATAGACTACACTCTGGTTTCGAGTGTTTTCGTCTCAGAGATCCCGCACACATCGCTAGAGGAGGTGTACGCTGCGGTGCTGGCATACTTCGATGCAATTCCTGCGTCGATGAAACGTCACTTCGGCGTTAAAGCAAGCCGTACGAGACTGAACAGCTCAGATTCGGCTGTCGTATACCGGAGATCAATTTTCAACGGGTCTGGAGTTCCTGCGACTGTGAACAACATTATGTGCACCGAGCTGACGGCATCGGACGGAATGGTTCATATTGATGCCGTGGCGGATGACCCTTTGCATCCGGTACCCCAATCGGCTTCGTCACAGTACGGCATTTGTGGTCTAACCATTACACCCCGGAAGGAGCTTGTGACGGGGAAAACGTTGAGCATCACGCTTCGCTGGGTAGTGGTGTATCGTTATAGTATGCTACCACATGACCCCGCGATCAGAGGAGACTTGGACATCATTCGGCCGATTTTGAACGGCGACATGCTCACTGCTGCAGTCTGCAGCTATATCAAGGAGCAGTAGGCGCGGTAACGCTTCTTTTGCATGCCTAACGGTGAATACGATGCTTTGTTGGTATGAGTGGTGGCAAAGGGTGCCTGTATTTGCGAATTCTTCGAACTACATAACGATTGTTGGCATATGAAGTTTTAATATGTGTACTACTGCAAAAGTAAGAACCAACAGGAAAGCTTATTCTGTACATATACTACTTAGTATATCGGCTCGATTACTTTCCAATTCTCGGTAAGTAATCCTTCCGACAGCCATGGAGAATTAATGCTGAGATTTTTTATTTTAAAATTAAAATCATATTCGGGCTTTTTCATAATTTTGAAATTACAGAGTATGTAAAGGCACGAATGTGCAATGAAACGCACATGTACTTACCGGTACGCAAAAAGACCCGTGACTCCGTCTGTGTCGTATACATGTACAGTAGATTCACTTTACTGGGCATTGTCATTATCGTACGTAGTGGGTAATGCATTGTGCCTTTCAAAGGTTTTCTCAAAACGGGCATCAATTAGCATAAGCAGTGCGTGGGATAGTATCCACTAAAACCATTTCACGGAGCCATAATTGTCCAGGTACTGAGTACATACATGTACATTATGCTAACATTATTGTGAAAACCGCCCGTTTGGTCCGATTTATTTGCATTTTAGAGTGCGTACATGTTTAAACGGTTAGTAGGATGAAATTAAAGTAAAAATTACTCTCTGTTTTATTGGATCGCAAGTATTGTGAAAAGCACCAGGAATGTAAAATCGGATAGTAAATCGGCTGATTTAGTGCCTTATTTTGAGACGGCAACCCTTATTTATTTCGACCCATCCCTTATTTAGAATTGGTACCCCTTTATATAGTCGGTCTTACACAGCATGGCCTCAAATCTATTTTAGAGTCGAAATCGATTTGGTCTCTAAATAGGCCCAAATGTCAGCTACAACCTCGACATTCCGAGGAAGTCCGCCTATATAACTTCACCAAGCAAGCAGCAATGCAAACGCTGGCCAAGATCTCAGTCAAAATCGGAGGAATCAGCAGGACGAGCAGAACCAGCGTCCGTATCGAGGACGTGGAGTTTTGCTTCCACCCAGAGGGCCGCTTTGTGATCTCTACGCGAGAGCTGAAGAGCGCATCGTTCCCAACTCCGATTTTAGCGACTTACTCAGATTAGTACCATCATTAACTTCATATTCAGTCCAAATTAGCACTATCGTTTTGCTCACAGCCCTGATTACTTAGCTGTACGGAGTGACAAAATGGTCGGTTTTCACAATAGTTCATACATGTACAAGCACACGTCAATTTGACCTTGAAGTAGTGTATCCAAAATCTGTATGAAGTAAAGACCGGGATAAAGTTGCTAACATATCCACTAATTCGAAATATATGTAACGAAGTCATATGCTTCTATCGGCCATCAAGAGGACTTCTGAGATGGCAATATTTTGGCGAGGTTTTCGCTAGAATGCCTGAGTGCACGGAAAAAGCCAGTTCAGAGCGGCATTCGGGCTTCAGCAATAATTGTCAAAGGTAAGGCAACCCAACATGGCTTTTGTTAGCAATTTTAGCTTACCGACATCTTCGCACAGATGCAACCATCGGAAAGATGTAACCACTTTCTATATTTAGGGCAGATTAATCAGAATTCTCTACAAACTTTGACTTGAACAAAATCGGGATATATTTAACCAATCAGATTTACACAGCGATGAACCCCACCCGATATCTCGCCCTGGGCACTTTCAATGTCCATTGAGCTGCGCAGCTATTACGTTGAGAAGGCTGGTTTCGCCTAGCATTCCCTGCACGTCGCTGCTGGTGGTGCATCTGAAGTAGGGCCCCAGCTCTGTCGACCACGTGGCAACAAAGCGCTGGCGTCTCAGGTCCTTACTTAAAGCAGTAGGAGGTCTTCGTGTTCGACAGAGTCTGATATGCTTCAACCCAGTGCTCGGAAAAAATTCCGGATCATTACTATTAATACTTAAAGTATTAAATTATTAACTATTGCCCTTTAGTATAGTATCGTATTATTGATATCAGCAAAAATATATGACTTTAGACTTAGCAGATTACACGGTCCAGTGCACCGTGCCCGGTTCGAGTTTCAATGGCTCCCAGGGATCAAACACACAGCTGTCGTCCGAGCGCATTGCGAGCAAGAACTTCGCTCGAAACCACTCATTTTCAATCGACTATCATCTACCAAAAGACCAAGCATGACATCTGTCTCCAACCGCGACCTCTGCCGTTTCTTCTACGTGGAAGCTTCTGACCACTACTTCGCCTGCAAATACTGTGGGACGCGGCGGAAGTAGCTCCCGTCAAGTGGCTACGCGAACCTGATCAGCCACCTCAAGAACAAGCATCCCAACTATGTAGACGCCTACAATGCCCACCAGCGCAGACAGGTGGGATCGCTGACAGCCCACGGTTTTGTCAGCCCAACGACATCTAATATGTACCAGTGGATGGAGTGGGTCATCGACCGGAACATGCCTCTAAGCGAGGTCGACGATCCACACACGAGGAACATGTCGAGGCTAAAGCCAATTTGCTCTAAGACACTCAAGGTCTTTATGGGCAAGGTGGTGGCGGCTGTAGAGGCCAAGATCAGCTCCGAGATGACAGGCCTTTTCGGCATCATGTTTGACGGATGGACGTGCTTTCTGGAGCATTACGTAGCACTGTTCGCCGTTTTTTGGCACGAGGGGGACCTCAAGCAGGCGCTTCTCGCGATTGCGCCAATGGAAGAACGTGATCTGACGGCCCAATCACACTGCGCCTTCATGCAGAAGATTCTTGAATTTTTCCACCAATCCGAGTCAAGCCTAGCGTTTTTTTATTGGTGACAATTGCGCCACCAACGAGGCAGTTGCGACACGTCTAGAGGTTCCGCGGATTGGCAGCGCATCGCATCGGTTTAATCTCGCCGTGAACTCGTACCTGGAAGAGCATAAGTCGACGGTGGAGGCTGTGAGTGCATTGATGGCTGCGCTACGCACGGTGAATAACCGCGCCGCCCTCCGTGAGCATACGCCCCTGTCACCGTTAAGGCCAAACGCCACTCGCTGGAGCTCCACCTTCGAAATGATGGCTCGTTACGTGCGTATTCGCGATGAAATCAAGAAGGTAGAAGCTGTGTTTGACCTTATCCCGAGGGCAGCCATGCATCGAAAGATCGAGGCCCTGCTGGCTGACCTTCGTGTGTTTCATAGCGTAACAATCAAGCTACAAGCTGAAGACCTGACTCTCGCGGACGTGCGCGCATTATTCGACTCGGTGGCACAGCGCTTTCCGTCCATGAAACCCAAGGTTAGTGCATCGGCTTCTATCGTGCATTCTCCAACTTTCGAAGCTGCCATCGTCAAGGTACTACCATGCAGTATGAATGCTATTGGTGTATTATTACTATGATTGAGTACTAATATTAATTAACCAGGTAATTAATAGGGAGGCGGGGTGCCTTACGGCGAGTGAGCGCAAGGCCATCAATCGCTTCGAGGTGTTGGCGGCTCCACCGGTGGTGGGGTCGAAGCGCAAGCAGCGTGGAGGGAAAGGCGACGAGAGCAAGAATGAAGAGG
>BSXT01001347.1:0-16830 GCA_030267785.1 Phytophthora fragariaefolia
GGACATTAGTAAAAAGAAGATATATTAGGATAGCCTTCGGGCATTAATAAACAGAACAGCTTTTCCTCTCAACTACACAAGGGCGACGTTCGGCATCCGGTAAGTTCCCGTTTGCGTCTGGATAAACCTGGTCGGGAGGATCATGCCTGTCGGTGGATACTGCTACTAGTATTGTAGTTGGTGTTCATCCTGGCAAACCCAAGAGACTGTGGATTGTGTGTCAGGGTTAGGGCGAGTTACCGCCACATATTGGGGAAGGCAAAGCGCCACCCTTTTATTACTTCCCGCCGGAGTTTAGCTCTGGCAACCTCGTATCAAGCCGTAAAAGACTGGGCCCTTCCTTCTGAGGGCCTGCGAGGAGTGAGTTTGCGTGAGAGCATCCTAGCCGTAGCTCGTGGCTAGGGGTGCTGGGCTTTGTGGGTTAGCCTAAAGGAAACCACGGCGCACAAGGGGAAACGATCAGCCCGAGGGACGGGTGTGGAGTAGGGCCTTCGGGTTCTTAACCTTACCCGGCAAGCCTACCGAGTTATCGTGACTCGGTGGGTGTTGTCGAGGGGGTGTGCCTTTGTACATTTGTGCAAAAATCTGGAGTGTCCCAACACGACATTAGGACCACCGGCAGGGTTGGTTCCTCCGACCAAGGCTTGTTCCTCTCACTTCTTGACAGTGCTCCTGATTCCTAGGAACCCGAAGACACTTGCACCCTTCTTGGCAAATTGAACTTTCTGATTATCTAGTCTGTTAGGTCATCTACCTACAATATCTCTGAAAGCAGTCTCTTTTATCTTGGTTTCACTATGGTCGGAAGTGGCGTGATCATGGCGTCCGTCTGGCGGGCGACAGGGGGGGCAGCCGGTGCTCTGCAAATCCCGGCTGGTGGTCTTGCTCGGTCGTTGACATCTTGGCTTGACTATACTTGGAATCTGGAAGGATCTTATGGGTACAAATCAGGTAAGCAATCACTTGATGACGGGTCGTCCCTCCAGCAGCAGAATCCGGATTGCTGCGTCCGGAGTCCGAGGCTCCGACTTCTGGAGTTTATATTGGATTCAGTATACCCATCGTCCGGAAGGGCATCAAACCTCCTCCTTCCGGACACCATTTTGGATTCCTTCTGTACTTGTGGCCTAGCTCGTCAAACGCTCGACGATCTCTACCGTCAAGTCCCTTTCTGGACCCGTTGCAGGCAGGGTTAGAGGGGCGGACAAAATTTGTGAAGCTGCTTCGTGTCACACCGGCTCCTGCATCGACACCAACATTGACACTGGACCCGGTGTCGATACCGGCATCGCTACCAGCTCCCGCAACGACAATGGCTTCGACGCCGGACCCCGTGTCGATACCGGCATCGTTATCAGCTCCCGCAACGACACTATCTTCGGCGCCGGACCCCGTGTCGATACCGGCATCGTTAGCAGCTCCCACCACGACGCTGGCATCGACACTGGACCCTGTACCGGTACCAGACCCCGCATCCACACCGGCTCCCGCCTCGGTAATAGGTCGAGTACACCCAGCGACCGACAATTCGTCGTTGTTCCGGACGCCAGTGTCTGTTGGGCGAGGCAAGCAAAAGCGTCGTTGTGAAGCCCAAACCGGCGGCAGGTTTATTCCCACCACCCCGCACGAAGTTAGCAACCTCGACGACGACTCCGAGGACGATGAAGATGATCGCAATGATGACGATAATGACGAAGACTTCGTGGACGATGACAATGCGGGAAGTGTCAGTGATGCGGGTACAGTTGAGTCTGCAGACGAGAATTTCCGAGCCGAGTACGGTGAGTTATACTTTTCGACTTTTGCTGCGATGTCTCTTATACTAACTCTATGCTGGCTCTTATGCTGACTCTTACGTTGGCTCCAATGTTGACTCTTATGCCGTTGCTTATGCTGGCCCTTATGGGCAATATATTCAGAATGTCGTGATGTCATCTTGGATAGAGAGTATGGTATGAATTTGACATCGGCCGATGAAAACGTTATGGAGTTATGGATTCTGGAGATGAGGCCCCTAAAGATGACATGGTTGTTAACGAAGATGGTGAAGTGCTGCCAGACGATGTTGTCGACAGTGGTGAGACGGTTGTTGCCGAAGCTGTGGAAGCCGAAGTGGAGCACGAAATCCAGTTTGCTCAGCAATTTTTGGATGAAATTGGAGGGGAGCAAGAAGTTCTTGCTAGGAATCTGACAAAAGACGTGTTGAATGACATGTCAACAACTGTTTGGGAGGACGTTGGACAACCGGATACGTACGAATATATGCAGACACCTTACGAGCCGGTTGTTGACATGAATAGCTATCCTAGACTCCAGCAAGGATACTCGGGGGCAAGCACGGAAGCTTTGAGGCGTGGCGAATCACCACTGGCTTTTTTTCTTTTATTTCATGCCGGTACCATTGTGGCAGCACATTGCTGTGTGCTCCAACGAGTATCGCAAAGAGATGATACCCCAGCGCGTGGATGAAGCCCTCCGGAGATACAAGAAGAAGCGTCGATCTCGTCCTGCCCTCCCAAAGAAGACTCGCCGTGACATTCTACATGACTTCAAAAACAAGCGATCAATCCTACCGCACGAGATTTGTCGGTTATTCGGACTACTCATAGCACAAGCTATTATGCCTAACCGGGAGAGGCTTGCGAACCACTGGAAAACAACTGATGAAGGAGGCATTCCCCGCGGCACCTTTGGAACTTTTTTTAGACGAGACCGGCTTCAACAGATATCACGCAACCTTCGTTTCAACCCCAATAACCACGAACCGGCTAAACGAGATAGGGCTTGGAAGATCCGAAAGCTAGTTGATGTGTTGCAGACAACATTTAAACGTGGATATATTCCCCCAGCACATCTCGCGTTCGATGAAGCTATTTTACCTAGTCGAAGCTCGATCAACAAGATGCGTGTCTATCTGAAAGACAAACCCCACAAGTGGGGCACGAAGCTTTAATGTTGTGCAGTGCGGAGACGGCGTGCTGCATACGGTAAGTTTTTTTGGACCTAGAGTACTTTTATGCAGCATAATGCAGTTCAACCCTGACAATTCTGAATTTGTTATGTTGTATATTATCAGCTGCGAAGTTTACTGTGGAAAGAAGCAGCACGCAAGTGATGCTCAGAATCCAGACATGAAGTCTGGGCCCGCAGCAGTTATTCGCAATTTACTGGCGGTGTTTAGCCCTGGGCCCAAGCAGCGGGGGATGCGTTTGGTGGTCGTGGATAGATTCTACACCTCGGTCGTTTTGGCAATACAGCTTTTGATGATGGGGTTCTACTGAGTCGGAACGATCATGACAAGCAGAATTGGATACTGCAAAGCGGTCATCGAAAAAAAGAAAACTCGACCGAAGGATATCGAGCAGGGATCGTACAAAATAGCCAAATCAAAGCTTGTCCCGGGTATGACCGCCATTTCCTGATGGGATTCGAGGCCTGTACACTTTCTGAGCACGGGAGGGAGCTTGGAGCTAGATCGCGTTGTGCGACGTGATGCCCCTGGTGAGCAGCACGAAGTTCCGCGCCCCCGTATGATCAAGGATTATCACGCCTACATGGGGGGCGTGGAAGTGCATGATCAGCTTCGTCTTCAGCGCTACTCGCTGCAGTGCGCTTCCAAAAGTACTACATGTACAAGTCACTTGCATTGGGGCTAATAGATATAGCGATTGTGATATCCACAAGGAGTTCTACAAGAACAAAGAAGAAAAACCTATGTCTCACGTCGCGTTATGAAGACTTTGCTTTTACAGCTTTGTCAGCTCCAAGCGTCTGACATGTATGAGGGCAATGCGTTTGGGGTGCCGTCGCAGCTACCGCAGAACGGTCCCAGTCGCTGAGATCAAGTACGGGCGAGGAAAGTGAGCAAGTCGTTCGGCAGATGCAGCGTTTTCGAGACCAAGAGACTCAGAATATGCGCTTTCGATATGCGTACAAGGTGTGCTTTACGTTGAAGAAGGGGAAGGAGCGGGCCAAGACGTCCACGTACTATTGCACGCAGTGCAGGAAGGAGGGCCCTATATTCTTGTGTCTTCGCGCTCATCGAAAAGTTCACGGAGTTGCAGTCACGTGTTGGGATATCTGGCATCGCGACTGGAAACGGTGACCTGATACCGCCGGAACGGGCTGAGCGTATTCGAGCGCTCGTCCTGGCGGACCCTCATCCAGATGGAGAGCATCTGGCGCGGGGACAGCCACTTCCTCCCTCGCTGCTGCGGACTCAGGGGAATCCACCCTGACACTCGCGAAAAAAAATATCGTGACACTCTGGCTGCCTATCAGGCCTTGGCCGACAACTCTGACACAGACTCAGTCATGGGAGACGTGGACGATAACTCGGCGCCCCCAAGTGATCCGGAGGCTGCAGGGGGGTCGCATCCTCGGTCAGAGGTTACCGACTTCGAACTGGGTGATGTCGACCTGGAACCATCTGGACAGGGTGGCCCATCTATCGGTGAGACCACCACTATACACTTCCAGCCTGAAGCAGACGCGGCAGCCTCTACCCCCCCCCTGACATCGCAGGACGGAAGCAGCAGCCGACGGCAGGGCAGGCATGCCTGAACGACGTTGAGATGGAGGACCACTCCACCGACAGCGCGCAGATGTATCCTCTCCTGACGACTGACCGGGAGGAACCTCGACAGCACCCACCGCAGCTACTGGGGCTGGCTCACAGTCCCTCCTCCGAGACGGACCCGTCCTAGGAGCCATACTGGCACGACGCCACCCCTTTCACCGGGGCTGACGGGGAAGACGCAGTGATGCATCGGGGAGAGAATCAAGCGTTGGCGAGCGCCGGCTTTGAAATGGTGAAAGTGGTCCCGCCAAGTGACATCTATGACTTAGATTATCGAGTATGGATTGGGAGCGTGTATGGAACGCCGGTCACGGCACCAGCTATCGGACAATGCATATTCCTTGCCTTTTACGCTACTACGACGAATACTCAGGCCAAGAAGCTAACACTACGGCGGTCGACTGTGGCGGCTGCTGACCTGGTCAAACAGCAAGTGCTTGATATCGTCCTCACGAACCTTTGATATGATGTCAAATTACGTCTCATACTACCGAAGGAGGAGTTACAGAGGATGTATCCGGGCGAAGCTCCTCCAGCAACACAAGAGGCAGCGGCAGCAATGCTCTATGCCCATTATGTCAAGATGAGGGAAGTGTCAGTGGGGACGACGGTCCCCCAGACGTTCTGGGAGGGCCCGACAGTGCTACGAGCAATGGCGGTCTACCTCCGCGAACCAGTATATGTATGGGATGTTGATGCTGCCGACAGGGCCCATGTACAACAATATTCGTATAGAACCTATGCCATGGACAACGGCGACCCTCATGAGACGGGCATAGTTCAACCGCTCTCTAATGATCGCATCAGGGACATCCTGGAGGCATGATTTAACCAGAAAGTAATCCCTACCATGCTTCTACTCAAGCACACAAAGGGACATTTCTACGGAGTTTAGCATGTGGATGTCTTTCACGAGTGGCACGCGTTAAGGGGATCTGAAATGCGAGATCGCCTCGACCAAGTCCACCGTGCGCTTGGGCTCCCGGTACTGCCGTCAGCGGGGTACGATCCAGACTCGGTGGCCGAAGAGGTGGCCAATGAGGAACAGGCGCTGCTGGAAGAGATGGGTGTCGATTTCTATGCGAGCGGCTCGCAACGAACCTCGATCGCGGATGAGGCAGCTCCTACAGTTCAACGCTTCAGTGTGGATCAACAGGGGACAGTGCATCGCAGCGTGTACGAGAGGCTTCTACGTACCCAGGCCTCCCGCGGCATGGATGCCTTTGATAGCAGAATGGCTGCGCGACTGCTTAGGGCAAACGATGAGGCATATTTTCGATGGATAGCTGAGGACGGCCGCCACTTTGCTATCCCTACTCCGACCCCTGGCCACAAACCATGAACGGCTTCACTCGATTGGCTCTGTGCCCATCCCAATGCTTTCCGCCATGTCCTTGCCTATATGCCATACCCTGAGTTGGCTGCGCAAAAGTGCTCGATCGAGCAGTTGAACAACTGGGGAGAGCTTGAAGCATATTTGGACCAACTGCAAATGCTGAAAAAGATCAAGCAGGACGAGGACAGTGGCGACGGGGCCCGGGAACTGTGCTCAACTTGGCTGGCACAGTGCCAACAGGCTTCTCCCCAAGAGGCAATAGACCTCGCGCGGGACACGGCCCGGTGGATTCAGCTTGGCGCCCTGGTAGACAGCTCACTATTACGGGCTCGTCCTATTGACATCCCTCTCGAACACTGGTTTATGCTACACACGCTTCCGTATGTGGTTCGAGACTGGACCGACACTCCCATGGGGAGGGCGCCTAGCAGGTCTAGGGCCCTTTGGTACCAGGTCCACCCACAGGTTCGGGACCTATGCAACAGTGCCGTTGCTTCACGAGATGGGAGATACGCTCTCCGTATCTCACTCGGCCCCTCGAGGAATGACCTGGCTCCCCTCGCATCACAAGTCGTGCGGGAAGTCGGATCTGCCTCAGACAGCCGACCCTAAGGGAAGTCAGACTGCCCAACCCCAGCCAGGCAAGAGGCAGCCTACGTTCGGGGAATTTTACGCCGTTCAAACACCAACTGAACGGTCTGCCTCAATACGCCGCGACATACAACGTTACCGACGACGACGACTTTGACCACACCGTAGTGGACGAATTCGCGATCAACTGCAACGCGAAGCTGTTCGGCAACCTCTACTTCACTCAGATGAAGTAACCCCTAGCCTGTTAAGTCAAAATGTCCGAGGATTTGGCAGGGACTCAACCGACCGTGAACACTGCTACTTTGACATGGTAATCCTCCAAGAAACCCATGTCTCGATGACGACGGCGCCCCCGGCAATCCGAGAACATGCCCAGCAATGGGGCTACAGAGTAGACCCGGGATTCCTGCCCTCTCCTTTTGGTCAGGGGATAGCACCTCCGCTGCTGGAGTTGGCATCTTAGTGCACCCACGCAGCAAATTTACAAGTGTAAGACCGGCGCTGGAAGAGTACTGGTCTCCCCACTTTATGGCAGTCTCTGCACACCTAGAAGGCGAGCAGGTTTGGATCTGCAATGTGTATGCCCTGGCTGACCCCAGCAAACGCGAATCATTCTACAAGCTGATAGCGGGAATCCACCTCCCTTAAGAAGCCCAAGTCTACATTGGAGGCGATTTCAACTGCACCCCAAACGACGTCAGGGACAGATCGCATGTCCCTACGGCGACATCTCACTTTTCTGCAGCGCTGGACCGGTGGCTGCAAACACAGTTATTGCACGACAGTCTAGCACAGGTCCTGCCGCGGACAGAAGACACAGATGCTCTCAACTGGTTCTACAACGAGCACTACACTTACGAATATACAATTCCAGGAAGGGGGTCAGCATCCAGCCGCCTTGATCGCTGGTACGCTAATGATCGAGGCCGGCCTCGGATCGCCTTCACGGCGCTAGTAGAGAACGACATGAGATCGGACCACCGAGGTGTGGTCATCCACCTTCGCTTAGCTGCAGACCCGGCCAGAGTACGAAAGCCGACTAAGGTATACCCTGTTCCCCCGCACGCGAAAAATAGGGCGGATGCGGTGGTTCACACAGAGCTGAAACTACTTCAACAAGCGCTTAACGAGTCGACGCTAACGGCTCCAAGTGGGGCTTGGGGTGAGAGAGAGAGAGAGAGAGAGAGAGAGAGAGAGAGATCTGGTTGTCCTCATATATCACTGTAGCCCCCACTTGATCATCACCCATGTCCTTGAGTAGACGACGCATCCAGATGCACTCCTTGACACAGTCACTTAGCGCCATGTACTCGGCCACGGTGGAACTTAGCGCAACGGTTTTCTGGAATGTTGAACGCCACACCACAGGAGCACCACACATCATGAGCATCATCCCGCTCACCGAGCGTCGGTCGTCACGATTGCCAGCCCAGTCCGCATCGGAGTAGGCTTCAAGCTCCGTTCCCAGTGATCCATCGTACACGATGCCTACATCCTTGGTCTTCAGCAGGTAGCGCACTACCTTGATACCAGCGGCCCAGTGTTTTTCTCCGGGGTTCACTCCCGTGGGGATACAGGGATCTGCTGGAAACAAACGAGTTGCACATGGCCCCGGGGATGCGGACTGGCAAGGCGCAACCGCCGTGCGGGCAGGGGTGGTAGCGTTCAGGCTTCCCCTCAACAGGTCATCGTAGCTGGTTCAGCACACGGAGACGACGGCGCTGGAGTTGGTTCTCGCGCAGATAACAGTGGTCGAGTCGGGGCTCCCCCTACGCAAGGCGCGATAGCTGGACCTGCTCGCGCGAACGGACGTGGCAGGCAAAGCGCCTGCGCACCCAAGGACGAAACTCTCCGAGTTCTGGACATCCTCACTGATAAACCTAAGACGGGTTGTGACCTTCGCTCCTATACCCCCGGTTGCTGAGGTCTTGGAGCTCGATCAACTCTCCCACCTCGATTTTCTGGAGTACTTAAAGGCGGGGGGGGGGGGTAGAAGATGTTGTCCTCGTTCGGGCTCAACATTGCTCAGGGGAGCTCAACCCCTCGTCGGACTTAGACCCGGGGGTACTAAAAGACGGGCGGACCTCTAGGAGGAAGATGCGGTATAGCTCCGCCACCTTACAAGATCCCTCGGACCCATACTACGGCCTCCTCAAGGAGTTTTCTAATGTCGTTAACGACGTACCGCCCCTCGGCCCTTTCACCGGATCGAAGAGTACGCCATGAAATCGATCTGGTGCCAGGCACCAAGTGTTGTACCACAAGGCAGTGGCCACTTTCGAAGGAACAAGTCGATGTCATCGATGCTTTCTTCGCAGCGAACCACGCCGCGGGCATGGTCCGCGAGTCGAAGTCGCTGCACTCGTCTCCGACGTGCGTCAACCCAATGGGAAGTGGCGCATGGTGCAAGCCATCAACGAGTTGAACGTGGTAATCATACCGGCGTCGATGCCAATCCCGAGAAAGACGTGTGGCAGAACAACATGGCGGGTTGCACAGTGTGGAGTGCACTCGACATGGTCATTGGCTACTATCAGCTGGTGATGTGCGAGTCAGATATTCCGCTCACAGCGGTTAGTACTCCAAGCGGTATGTTGGGGAAGTGGCTAGTTATTCCCCAATGGGTATCGAACGCGCCGGCCACGTTCAACAGGCTGCCCACACAGCTCTTCACGCCGGTGAGGCACTTCGTGCAGACGTATTTGATGACATCTTCCTCAACAGCCGTGCCTTCGCCGAGAAAACCGTCGGCTCACCTGGATCACCTCAGCGAGGTTCTTTTGTGCATGCGCGAGAATCGCTAGTATGCGAATATGAACAAATGCATTTTTGGTGTCGAATAATGTCCCTTCTTGTGCTGTTTCCTTTGTAAGGATGGTATCCGTGCGGATCCGGAGAAGGTGAGCGCCATCGTCCAGTGCCGTCGCAGAAGGATTTGCACAAGCGCCTTTGCCCGGCCAACGATTTGCAGAAGTACAGTGCCAACTACGTTGATATGGCCCGCCCGCTTACTAATCTTCTCAAGATAGATGCGTTATGATCGTGACCACTGAGACCCAGCAAGCTTTTGAGGTCATCACGCGCCGCTTGCAAATCGCACCGATACTGGCCTTGCTGGACGATGATCGACCCTTTAGAGTGGTATTCGATGCATCAGACTTTGCCGTTGGCTGTGCCCTGTTGTAGTTGGATGCCGAGGGCGAGGAACGGGTTCTCGCATTTCAGTCGCGCCAATTGGAGGCGGCGGAGATGAACTACCCCGTCCACGATAATGTGCTCTTAGCTATAAAGTACGCTTGAGCCAAGTTTCGGGTCCACCTGTTAGGTCGAAAACCCTTCGTGATTAACACGGATCGTGCCTCGTTGAGGACGGCGACCTCGTCACCCCATCTATCTCAACGCATAGCGCAGTGGCTCTCCTTTTTCGCCGAGTACAACTAAACCGTCGAATACAAGCCTGGGAAGTAAAATATCCTCACGGACGCACTCTCCCGACGCTCAGACTACGTGCTGGTACATTTGGTCTACCTCAAGTTAACGCTCTTTGGGCTGATTCGAAAAACATACCCCACCAACGACGACATCACATGTTTGATGTCCGCATGGGCGACTACCAAAAAAGCCGTGCACCTCACGGCACGACGGCGAGCACGCCTGCACCGCTACCCGGTAGCAGAGGGATTAATCTAGTATCATATTGATGGAGACGAGGAACATCGGGTTGTCGTGCTGAACGACGAAGATCCGCGTCACCGGAACCTCTACGAGGCTCATGATACACCGCTTAGCTGCCACCTCTGACGTGACAAGATGTATACGTCGGTCTCTCTAAGCTTTTGGTGGGACCACATGTATAAATGGGTACGCTTTTACATCCAGATATGTGAGACGTGCCAACGCGTTAAGCATGCGCTGACGGCGTCCACGCCGTTGGCGAGTGTGCCAGTCCCGATGGAATGTTGGCGATCCGTAGGCATGAACTACATCTTCGAGCTCACAGCTGACACGCGCGGCAACACTGACATCTTGGTATTTTTGTGTCAGCTCAGCAAGAAGGTACGACTGACCACCGTGCGGAAGCGATTCACAGCGCCTCAGGCGGTACGGGTTTTTGTTGACAACGTCTTCCGTCACCACAGCCTCCCCTAGGTTTTTGTCAGCGATCGGGATCCCGTGTTGTGTCCCGCTTTTGGCAGCATTTTTTCCGCCTTCTAGGCACGCGGTTGGATATGTCCACCGCAGATCACCCTCAGACCGACGGTCAAACTGAGCAGGTGAACCGTGTTCTATAAGCTGTTCTTCGTAGCATGTGCGCGGCGGAATCCACCTCGTGGATTACGCTTCTTCCCCAGGTGGAGATTGCGATCAACAATGCGGTGCATTCGTCGACGGGTTTTACGCCGTTCTAAGGGAACGGACTGCTTCGTCCGCATACCCCGTTGTCGTTGCCGTCGGCTTCAAGTTTGGCTGCGGGAGAGGCTGACGCCGAAGACGTCAGGGGCCTCGAAGGCCTAAGGCCGTCCTCCAAACGGAACCTCCTTCCGTTCATTGAGACCGGCGAGGCTGTCCGACACCGCGTTCGAGACGCAATGACTGCGGCTTAAGATCAATCAAAGGAAAACAGCGATCGCCATGGGCGAGCAAACACTCATGTGTTTAAAGGGGGACACCAAGTCTTATTAAATGCCATGAACCTGCCTACTTTTGCGGTGTCCGTGGTAGGAAACACGAAGCTGCGTCCCCGCTTTATCGGACCATTTACGGGTCCATACCCATGCGTACACGCTTGATTTGTCATTAGCCATGGTCAACGTTCTATGATAGGCTGTTTAAGCCTTACCATCCGGCTGCGGCGATCGACCCCACGGCTTCTGGCCCGCCGAGTACTGGTGGAGGGCATTCGCCATCACTTCCAGCTGTTTCTCGATCGCAGCAGCCGGAGCTGGGATCGAGCGCACAGCAAGATCCACTTGGCGGCGCGCGTCCGAATCCAACCGAGATGTTCCGACAACGTGTGCTGCACCTCCCCAACGGCCCCCTCGCATTGCGACAGTCGGCAGCTCACCCGATCCAGTTCGCGACTAAGGTGATCCACCTGCTCAGGCGAGCTCTGCACACGGCGCCACAGACAGCATAAGTCATCAGGGACATCGCGACCAGTCTCGGCGAGGGACCCGATGGTCTGAAGCCGACTGCTTAGAGTCACCAACTCCGCCCGCGGGGCATCCAGGAGGCGCTTACGTTCTCCACGGCCGGCAGAAGTCCTCCCCGACTCTCGTAACTTGACGCAGGAAGGTCGTCATCACGCCAACTTGGCCAGCGACGCGGAGCGTCTCGATCAGCCTCTCCTCAGATGACGAGCTCCGCCCTTCTTGGTACTGGGGGTCTCCCCTACTTCCACATCGAGAAGATACTGAAGCGCGCGGCGTATTGGTAATTACCAGTATCTGGTGAAGTGGCACGGCTACCCTGATAGCGAGAGCTCATGGGAGCTAGGGAGTCGCCTCGAAGAGGACTGTGCCGACCTCGTGACCGCTTTTGACCGGGCCCACGGAGGTGGTCGGCGTTAACGCGGCCGACAAAACTTCGAGGTTCTATCGGCTGTGACTACCAGGACTTCTGTATCTTCTGAATGACCTCTTCGAGGATGACGGGCGGGGTGGGCATGTGCCGATCGATGAAACGGGACTACCGATGATCATCGGCAATCATATTTGTAATGCGAAAGCGTAAACGCCGCTGAGCCAGTCAATCAATCCGACATGGCAAAGCCAAGTGGTCGGGGCAGGCGTAGCCCATGAAGCGTAGCCAGGCTTCAAACTCCTGTTCGTTATTTGAGTTAGACTAATATTCAGTATACAGATAGAAAGCAGTAGATAGAGAAAACCGAAAACGGAGTGTTATTAGTACAGTGAGTTTAAACCTAACCTTGGAGTGTGTAACTCGATTGGTACGGATACCTGGTCCGTTTCCAAACGGAAAGCTCTCTACCGAGCAAATTCAAAAACTGAGTTCGATTCCGGTTAGCCTCGTGCTATCTCGGCTCTCTCTGCTCGCTGTCCTACCTAGACCTCCCCTCCTTTACGAACCTCGGCGCGGTCGCCAAACGGGTCGTCGTGTCCTGCCTGGTCGAGCCGGAAAGCCTGTAGCCTCCGAGAGCCGGAAGGAGGGTTCCGCTGGAGCAGCCGGCGGATCACTTCCCCCTCCACGTGAAGTCGGTAATCAGGTTCGCGACTGTCGCGGTTGGCGTCGGCGGGGGGCATGCTGGACTGGACGTTCGTCACCGCGGTCGGGACCCGCCAACGCGGCCGCCATGTCACGGCGGGAACGAGCTTCAGGCTGGTCGGCGACGAAAGCCTGAAAAAGGCCCTGCACATCTTGCTTGATGATGTCGGCTGGTTCCCATGACGCCTCGATTTCGTCAAGACCGAACCACTTGACGAATACCTCCCAACGGTGCGAGTCCGGGCTCAGCCGACAGTCGAGCAGCGCTTCAACCAGATGTCCACCCTCGCCGTAGATTGCCTGCACTTGGAGCTCCTCCACGCGCCCACGGGCGGCGTCGCGATAAAGCTGAAGTCGGGAGGCATGGCGAATAGTGACAGCAAATGGCTCGATAATATCTTGGACCTCGAAAGTGTAATCATTCAGCGCCTTGAGGATGCGCTTAGGGCCGCGCCACACCAAGGCCAGTTTGTGCCCACCGCGCCCAGTTGCTGTCGCCGCCAGGACAAAATCGCCTTCGCTAAACTTGTCAAGGCGCACACCTTGGCGACGCGCATGCCGCTCCCGCGCCGCGCGCCGGGGCTTCTCGCTGGCGCCCACCATTTCAGCATGCATATTATCCAGCGCCTCACGAACAGCGGTGAGATGACTGCGAACTTCCGAGTCGACCCACTCGAGGGTCGCCTGCGTTGGGGATCGAGCGTGCAAGATGCTGCGAAGCTGGGAGTCAGCCGGCAACGCTGTAAACGCTGTCAGGGGCGAGCGGCCATCGAGTCTGTCCGCGGGCATAGCGTTAAGCGCTGCTTGCGCCACCGGTAGTACTGCAGGCCAATCTTGAACATGCAGCCTGCGCTCACTTAGAAGAGCCTTCACGCTCTTAAGCACTTCTCGGTTCACCACTTCAACGGTGCCATTCGCCCACGGCGTGTAGGCAGTGGTGAAATGGTGGTGCGCACCCAGGGCGCGTTGCAGGCGTTCGACCACTTGATTCCGAAAGTGCGCCCCCTGGTCGGAGGCCCACTGATGCACAACGCCAAAACGCTTGAACCAATCGATGAGACCCTGGTACGCGTGGTCGGGTGTCGCGTGCGCACATGCCACCAGCTCAACGAACCCGCTCATTCCGTCCTTAAGGACCAATACGTACTTGAAACCACTCGTGCTCTCGATCATGGTCAGGAAATCGAAGTGCAACACCTCGTTGGGGCGCGTCGCTCGCAATGTTTCACCAAACGGACGCGGAATGCGCCCGCCTGCGGCCACCATGCAGTGTAGGCACTCGTTGACAAACGTGGTTACGTCGGGGCCCATCGTGGGCCAGAAGAAGCATGTCGAGAGCGACTTAAGTGTCGCAGCCGCCCTGCGATGACCACTGGCTCCTGCGTGCGCCACCACGCCCAGGCGCTGTTGCAATTCACCCGAATCGGGCGGAATCCACACTTGCCCGGCGGATGTCATCTGTAGTTGCCGCTCCTCGTTCCACTGGACCCAGGAGAACGCCGCCGCTCCGGCAGCTTGCTGCTCGGCTCGGATCTCCTGCTCGGACGGCCACACGAAATCTGCTTCTTCTAGCGGGGACACGCGATCGACGACCGCGAGGCGAGCCGCTCGGATGGCCGTTCGCGTTGGTTCTAGTGTAGGCCCCGCGCCCCAGCGGCTCAGCAGGTCGCCCCACGCATTTCCCTCGCCTGGCACGTGTTCGATTACGTAGCGGAAAGACATGAGCGCGAGCGCCCAACGTTGTAGTTTGTCAGCTTGGTAGCGCGCCATCATCCCATCGGTCGCATAGGGATTAAAGATGTAGACCAAGTTACGGTGATCCGTAAAGAGATGAAATCCACGGGGGCGCAATAAGAGGTACTCCAGTCGACGCACAGCCTCGACCATTGCGAATGCCTCTTTTTCGATGGTGGGCCATCGTTGAGCGGCACCGACAAAACGGCCACTGAGGAACACAAGCGGGCGGTGATGGTGCTCCGCCCCCGGCAGCTTGAGCTCCTCCGGGTCAAGCATCGTGACGACGGCGCCCCAGTAGTCGTTGCTGGCGTCGGAGTATAGGCACAGGTCGGCCGTAGGACTCGGGTGAGCAAGTGGCACCATCTTGAGGAGCGCCTCTCGGACAGCTTCCACTCCGGCCATTTCGTCTGCGCCCCAGCTGACATCTTCCAATCTGACTCGGGCCAACTTGACCTTCTTCCTCGAGCCCGCGATCGGCGCCGCCGGCTCCAGTGCGTCGTACAGGACTTCCGTGATGCGCGTGAATTCTGGAATGCTCTGCCGCATCCAGTTCACGGCGCACAAAAACTGCAGGAGCTCGCCGGCCGTCTGCGGCGCCTGCATCTCGACCAATCCCTGGATTCGCTATGGGCAGTGTCGCACACCTTCAGCTGATATCATTCGCCCACACCACTTCACTTCCGTCGCGAAGAACTGACACTTCTTCGCGTGGAGTTTGAGGCCAAACTTTTTTTTTCGCAGCGCTCTAGCACCTTGTCCAGCACTTCGAGAAGCGAAGCTTCATCTTCAGCATAGCCTAGTATATCATCCAACCAGGCCAAAATGCACGTCCCGAGTAGATCTCCGAAGATCCCTTCTACTACGCCTTGGCAGTAGGCTACCGCATCCGTGGCACCCATGGGCACCCGCGTCGGCGTGTAGATGCCCCTGTGGGTTACGAACGAGTAAATCTCCTGGGAATCAGGGTGGAGCGGTAGCTGCCAGTACCCACAAAACCAGTCGAGGACAAAGAACACCTTGGCGCCCTCCAGCTCACCGATCACGACCTCGAGCACTGGCATAGGCCATGGCATGGGCTCTGTGCGCTCGTTGACACTGCGCGTGTCGATCTTCATGCGCGGATCCGCCAGCGGGTCATCAGCCTGCTCCTTCTTCTTGACAATCCGTGGTGCGGAGGCCCAGCGACTCCTATGATTCTTGTAAATGAGTCCGTGCTTCATCAATGTGGTCGTGTGTCTGTCCAGAAAAGCGCGATCGTTGGGTGAATAGCGGCGGGGCTGCCCCCTGATCGGCGTCGCTCCGGGCTTCAGCCTGACTTGCATTGGCGCTACGCGAACAGGCGGGTCATGGCCGAACTCGAGCCGAAATGAATCCGCTCGCATCTGCAGGACGCCCCGAAGCTTGGCGCTGCCGTCGAGGGTCAGTCCCATCCTCGTTGCTATCTCCACCTTGGCCTCCAGGTAGCGAGTTACTTCTGCAAGGTTCGTCGGCTGCATACACGGTAGCGCTGTACGTGTCTCATGTCGGTAAATATCCTCTTCCTCTGCGTCTGGTATTGGATCTTGCGCCGCTACCGCCAATCGGCAAATGCGCTGGAGCGAAGTGGGTGAGGACTGGTCTTTGTCCATCTTCGGCGAAGTGTCTCCCCCAAGCTCCCATTCGGCTTGCGCATCCCGGGCTTCCACCAGTAGCTTGTCCGTGGAGTAACCGAGAATCTTCATGATTTGGCGGCCCACCGTCAGCTCCATTCTCGAGTTATCTTCTTCGACGAAGCAGGTCAAATTTCGCAACATTAGAGGACCGGCAGACGTGGTGAGGACGATCTCGCTAAACGTCGCCATATGCTGCACCACCACCTCGCGTCCCCCCACTGGGCTCAGGCGCACAGGAGGAATAGTTCGCACAGCAACTGGTTTGCCAGCCTGGCCAATCGAGTCGAGGACGCCGCGCGCAACTAGCGATGTGTCGGTGCCAGAGTCAAGGAGAAGGGCCTTGACGGGGACACCTTCTACGGCTGCCTCAACAGTGCCGCGATCCTCGCCTGCGGTAAGCACCGAGTCGCTCGCTGTCACCACGTCGAACTTATTCATGCTGACGCCTCGTGTTCCGGCATGTTGCTCGCGCCTCCCTCGCAGCAACTCCGTCGCCTCTACCAACGAGCAGAGGGGGCACTGCCGTACCTGATGCTCTGTAGAGCCGCATTTTAGGCACGCTCCGCGCCCAGACCGTATCTCTGGCGTCGGGCCCTGACTAGGTGATTCCCGCGGCCGCGTGGACCCGTACCCACGGCCACCGCGTCCATGCTGATCTCCGCGACCGCCATGAATACTCGGACTACTGTGAGCCCCGCGAGTTGGCG
>BSXT01001348.1:0-14028 GCA_030267785.1 Phytophthora fragariaefolia
CAGCTGGCTTCCCAAGGTTTCGACTGGCTTGGTTGCCTGGTCTCGGCGGGAGCCGCCACTGCTGTCCCGGAAGGGCCGAACCGCTAGGGGACCCCTAGCACAGGCCGATACGCGCCGACTTGCTCGGCGGTTGTTGTGTCTGTGGGAGGACTAACTTGTGCGTTCTACTACACCACAACTCCCACGATGTCGGCAGTGCATGCTGGAGTATCATCGGCTTGAAGATGTCACTCAGCTTTGTGTCGATGCCGCGCTCGAACGTAATGATGTTCGAGTCCAGCGTCTGCACGAACATCTCGGGGTTCTCGGCGTCCTCGAGTCTGTACCGGAACACACCCGTGTACGAGCTCGCGTATTCGGTAGGATCTCGGGTCCCAAAGTGACCTTCAATCGCCTGCCACATGGCGTTCGGGTACAGCAAGCCTTGCACGAGCTTGCGGTAGTTGACTGGAAGGCTTGACACCAGGATGTAGCACACGTCGGCCTTCTCAATCTCTACCCGCTTCTGAAGTCGGGCTGCTTCCTCCCCGTCCATCACCAGGCCGAGGAAGTTCTTCTTCTTCTTGACCTTCTTCTTCTTCTTGCTGCCACCGTTGTTGCCATCACCTCCATCGCCACTGTTCTCACCTCGCCCGCATCACTATGGCGAGGCGTAATCGATGCACGAGGCGTCGCGCTGTCCGGACCACAGTCCTTCCCCTCCAGGTCCACCACCGGAGGGTACTCGTGCCCTTGGAACGTGAACGGCTTGGTCGGGTTGTAGTCGCTCACTGCGATGTAGCCGAGCTTGCCGTCTCCACTGAGAGCAAACACTAGCAGCTGACTGATGCCGTCGAACTCCTCGCGGTTGCCGCTCAACGTCGGCCATTCGCGCTTGCGGCTTCCTTCTCTTGACCTTGGGCTCATAACCTGAAGTGATGCCTGCACTTTAGAGGGCTCCCAGTGACGACGGGCAGAAGAAGGAAGCTCTTTCTGGTCGGAGGGCAAAAGCCAAAGTGAGAATATTCCTGGCAACGGGGTCAGTTAGAATAATCTAACCAAAAATAGTACATCCGGGGAAAACCTCACTCAGAGGGAAAAACCTCGGTTGAAGTTTGGCTTTCAGGTTCACACACCATAACTACTATGATACCTGTGAAAACAGATATATTGACAAATTGCTGCCACACTTCTGCGAATGCTCTGTGAGCGGGCCTACTACCACAGCATGTTGAGTGACGAAATCCCCCTGATCCGTGAGCTTCTACAGCTACCTACACCGACACGTTTTGTTCAAGACGGCGCCCCAGCTCACCGAGCCAAGGCTACAACAGCATACATGAAGGAGCTGAAGCTTGAGTCCATGGGCCACCCTCCTCAAAGCCCGGACTTAAACCCCATTGAGAATCTTTGGGGCATCGTGAAGGCAGAGCTCCACAAGACTCCAGCAACTGACCTGGATGACCTCCGTAAGAAACTAGCTACGATATCGCATAAGATCCCCGTTGGTACTGTACAGAAGCTAATTTACTCCATGCCGGCTCGCCTGGAAGCTGTTAGAATGGAGAAAAGAGGCTGCACTAGATGGTAAACGGTAGCTATGCATCCAGTTCGGTGATCGACACCATACTGAATCTAGTATATTTGGGTGGGTGCAGACTTTCTGTGGCCCCCGGTCCTGTCAAAGTTTTAGTTGTATTCCAACGACTGGGAAAGGGTGGGAAAAAGAGGCACCAGAGAACGCGCGAGAACGTACCGTCTCCTCCAAAACAAACTGCACGCAAAATCGATAAGTTTTGCCTCCACAGTGACAAAATAACTGCCGTCAGCTCGGGGGCTGGTGCAGACTTTCTGCACCCGCTGTACATTGGATGCAATCTGGGGCCAAGCAGCCGTGACGAATATTTCAACTATAAAGTAAAAGTTGTTTCGAAGCATAGCAGTTGTTTCGAGCAGAAGTCTTTAAACACCGTGAATTCGGTCATCATCGAGCACCTTCGATCTCTGTCGCTGCACCCCTAGATCATCCTCAGAGGAATTTCCATAATCCAGTAGAAAAGTACTGGATTGTCTCCCAGTCATGCACGAATTACCTTAGCACAGTAGAAATCAGCTAAGTACGCATTAACCGCAACGTGCGTATTTCCTCCCAGTCTCAGAAGACACGTGCCTCGTTGAAGTCGCGCCCTCGCCCATGGACGCCACAGCGCAGCTCGAGTCGGACGACTACTTCGAGGTGTTGGGGCTGCCACTCCGCTTCGGACGCGGACATCAAGCGCGCGTAACGGAAGCTGGCGGTGCAGTGGCACCCGGACAAGAACCGCTCGCACCCGCGCGCCGAGGAGTTCTTCAAGCAGATCAGCGAGGCGTACAAGGTGCTGAACGACCCGGAGAAGAGTCCTCGTAAAAAAAAACTTTAAACGCTAGAAAATGTTTTCGTTTCACAAATTGTGTTCAGACCAGCTAACTAATTATTTGCATGTTGACTAGAAATTATTGAGCCGATAGAAAGTTAATGCAATATCGAAAAAATACGTGCGTAAAATTTTATTAACGTAGCTTTAGAATCCTAATATTAGTGGCTGATTGAATGGGTCTTTTGGTGTCTCCACCTGAACCGTGATATTTCTGCCCGTGAAGTTTACCGACATGGGCCAACTGAAGCGGAATCGTGTGGGATGCGAGAAGAATGTCGCAGGGCTGGTGGACTATTCGTGCAGAATCAACGGGCCCGACGAAGTGCGATTGGACCATTGTACGATGTAAAACGAATCTACACAAAGCGATGAGTTAACGTTCGAGTGTATTATCTCATTCATGGGTGGGGCGTCGAGCAGGGGTCGGTCAATACCGTATTTTATTGTACTGGCCGAGCATAGTAATAACGGCAATACGAAGCGCATCAATAATAATTACAGGGCCAATATCAGTATATTGAAGCTGCAACCAACGTGTTACTTAACCGCAGGTATTTACCGTTTACTCGGCGGCAAGAAAAGAAGTCGCGTTCCACAGGTCGCGATTCGCCCGCAGAAACGCCAGCATGTCGAAGTTGGCAGGTAGCATACAAGGCCGTTGGGGCGTAAGTACAAACTTACACTGCGAAAAGAGTCTCTCGACCGTGTTCGAGGTAGGTGGAACTACCTTTGCCAGGCCACCGTAGGTCACCGACGCATCGCCGGAAGCTCTAACCTTCTTTTCTCCACGGAGGATCTCGCTGGCGTAGTCGCTCGTCGACCTGTCCTTCCTCTTGCCGCTGGTGACAGGGGGGTCCATTACGAACCGTTGCACGGCGTGAGCTTCCGACGCCGTCAGCTTGACCTTGTTCGTGATCTTGACCAGGGTCGCCTCAAAGGCAGGGTCGTGCACGATTCTCGCGCTCGGACGCAGGTGACTCGCCATACCCGGATAGTAGACCGCGACGTGGTCAAACAGCACGCGTACGTCTACCATGCTGGTGTTCTCACCCTGCAGTGTCCTGCAGACACTGTCCAGCTTCTTCGGCTCCTCCAGGAGGTCGAGCAGCTTCTTGTGAGTCGAACCCGTGGGAATAAACTCTTCAACATCATTATCCTTTCGAATGGAATCACGGATTTTTTTCTAACGGCGCACCATCTCGAAGGTCGAAGACCAACACATTGCATTCCGTTTTGATAGGTTTGAGATCAGTGTACTTCGCCAGTTCCGCTGCGTTGTTGACATGTCGAAGCTGCACCGTGAAAGTGTTGACAGCTGCAAGGTCGGACTCGTAGGCAGCCAGATACCCGTTAACCGCTAGGTTGTAGCAACGGCTCGCGCGCCGGACCAGGTGCAGATCCATCAACGTAGCAATTCTCTGGTTGGTGGCACAATTGTCAGCAACCAGAAAAGCCACCATGGAGGCACGCTTGTTGTACAGACCCAGCAAACGCTCGAACATGGCAAGGTGGACTCCCGCGTCTTGACTGCCGTCCACTAAAGGCGACACCAACAGCAGTCGCTCATGACGCTTGCCGTTCACGAAGGCCACACCATAGATACGCACGTAGTACAGTGCCATGGCTCCACCCGTCCCACGTGACACCGAAAACCTCTTCCAGCTCCTTCTCAACCGTGCGGCCGACGTAGCACGTTTGCATGTCCAACTTCAACGTCTTGGATGCGACAGGCTTCCAGCTTGACATGGATCTCGTGAGGGGGTCGTCTACCTCCGAGATTGGCATGTTTTGCTCCACCACCCATTGTAACCACTGGTACCGATGATGGGTCGCCTCGGAGACGAACCCAAAGCTCGAGAGTGGGGAGTTTGTAACCACCGACGCCTGGTAGGTCTCCTCGAAGTCTGGGTGCGTAGAGTTGAGGTGGGACAGCAGGTTGCCGCACCCGGAACCGACTGACTGCTTGCGGCTCGCACCGCAAAGTCGGCAGCGATAGTCGCCTTTGACTTTTTCTTCGTAGAAGAACGCGCAGATTTCACGATTGGGAGCCATCTTATCAAGTTGGAGAATGACGTGATAACTACTGAACCGCAAGGTAAGCGGCAATGTTCTTGAGGTGTTTTCGCTGTCTACCAGTCGTCCAACCGACTGACCGCAGCCGAACGCGTCGCAAAATCCCTCTAAACCGGTTTTGTACTGGTATTATTGGTACAATATCATATTTTTTTTGATTTTGTGAAGACCCAATAATACATAATTGTACCACAACAATACAGTAATTACAAGTTCGCTATTATTTTTCTGAGGTCTGGCATCGAAAGCTCTCATGGAAGCCACGAAGAATGTAACCGCCCGACTGAAAATGCAGTTTGAGCGGGATTCTATCGAATTCGTGTGGATATATCAGTCTATCAGGGGAAGGCGGCGTCCACACTGACTACAGCCAAGACGCAGCAGCCAGAGGATTCTATCTCAAATACCATAGAACACTGAGTTCTGTGGTAATGACGCTTTCCGAACTTAACAACTACCCCACTACTACTGTGACAGTAGCGTTTTTTCGCGCCTGTCTGGGGGACAATCCAGTATTTTTCTACTGGATTATGGAAATTCCTCATCGTCCGCACTCCATGAATCTGCAAACACGCCAAAAACGAGCTCAAACTGAATCGTGCATCCTGTTTATCGATTTTACTGACGCGTCTCGGATTTGAGACAATGTAGCTCACTTGAAAAGCAAATGACCATATGCAGGAAATGGGAATATGTATTAGCTGGAAGTAAAAAAAAACTCAAAGGCTGAAAATGAGACTGGCACAACGAGAAAGTGATAAGAACACACAAACAGATCAGACTAACACATCAAATCGCGTCCTGGCACACAAAGGGTTTCATGGACAGAGTACACCAACGGACTGAATGCAACTGCCGACAAAACTAACTGCCAGTCAACGTAAAACGGGCGTGCACGATAAACGGTGATGTGCATACCTATTGTATTAACCAATCAAATCACTCAAAATCACTGATTTATTCATGTCCTGCAGCCGCTATGTCACTTGGTAACATGGAGGCAGCCGTCCACCCTCCCTCGTCTCAGGAGCCCCTTGCAGCGGACTCAGCCCTGCACCCCCCCCCAGAGCCCCCGACAGCCGACTTAACCCAGCAGCGTACCGAGGAGTCTGCAATTGCGAGTCTCATTGACGAGGTTTATTCTCACCCTACACAGCGTCGTATGCATTACACTATGAAGCCGAAACGGCATGTACTTATAGCGACAGAAGGCCTCAGTCAGCGAGAAGCTGCAAGGGCCCTAAAATTCTGAGGTGGACGCTCAACGGGTGGAGAGAAAAGGAGGGCATTTTTGCGTTCAGAGGCAGTGAAAATACGCTTTGACGAGAGCCTGGGCGAGCCGAAATCGTCCCGTTCAAAGTAGAGCTTGTCACGCGAGAGCAGGCCGCTCACCGCCGGCAACATGGCCATATCAAAACGACTAGCGACGATAAAGCGTTCCAATTCGGTGTGGGAATGCCCAGACCGTCACGAAAGCGTTTAACAAAGCGCTAATAAAAACAACTACTTAAGTATAAAAATACAGCTGCCTCTTCGTAACTCGTTGCCGTAGCAAATCCTAAAAATAAAAAGTATATCGTTACCTGACAGCTGATTCAACAAAGTAAGGGTGGCAGTTCCATTCTGTCCGTTGGTGTAGCATTGTGCACACGATTGTGACGAACAATAGCATGGGATAGTGTGCACGGACAAACCAGCAAAGTCTATCGAATTGCATATCAATCATCTGCATAGGTTAGCAATAATTACTATCTTTTAGGGCTGCGAGGATTGCGCTTGATAGCCACGGATCAAATCAACACACAAAAGAACACGAATGGCAAGTATATGCCTCACTTTGTACACCTATCCAGCTATGATGTGCGCGCTGGAGCGAGTTAGGTGCGCCAGGATACGATGCAAGTTGCTGACTTGCTACTAGCTATCGGTATCGTTCATTTTGCCACCCTAATAGGTCTTGCTAAACGGACTGTGGTGTGGACCCACTTTTGTGTGGATATTTACTAAATATGCAGCAAAAGAGATGAATTCCAGCCTTGCTTGACTAGATCAGCTATCGCACGCCAGCTCAACGACCTCGCAGCCTCGCAACCGTCAGGGTGCTGCGGTGGCTCAGGGCGCTCCGCCCAGCTCAGTAGCTGCCGGTTCCGGCCAAGCCGCAGCTGGAGGCATCGCAAATATCGACCCTGCGGTCGTGGCGCAAATCGCCGCAGTTGGCCCAGCGCTAGCGGCAATTGCTACTGCGCTCAGCGGACAACAGCCTCATGAAGGCACCGCGCAACCTCGACGCGAACCTGATGAAGATGCCGCCGCGGCTGAAGAAGGAGAAGACGACGCGACGGGAGATCGCGACGCCAGTGACAAGAAGAACGGGAAAATTGACCTGCGTAACATCAAGGCCAGCGCGTTCAGTGGCGCAGTGCGAGCGGGAGACTTTGACGCCAAGGCGCGCGATTTTTGTGACGAGCTCGACGAGCAGATAGCCGACGCTCAAGTCCTCGCGGGACAAGTCCGGAGTGACGAGGTCAAGAAGACCGTTCTGAAATACGTTCCTCACAGGCATGGCCCGGCGTTGGTATCTCGACTGGAGCCGGGCTAACCCCGCCTCCTCGTATACCGACGCCAGCGACGCGTTGGTGCACAACTTCCGATCTGCTTGGCGTCGATATCACCGACCGCATCAAAAAAGGAATGAAAACGTTGGAACGAGACGTACCGCGAGTTTGCACACCGGCTGCTGCAGATGGCAGACGCACTGAAGGGAGGAAAGACGCAGCGCGCAAATGCGCGTTGTGCTCTGGTGGCATTCGTGCGGAACGCATACCCCCAAGCACACCGACTTCTTGGAAACCAAGACAGACCTCGAGTGTGAGGACCCGGGGCGAGAATTGCAGGCGGTGATCGAAGTGCTCTCGCGCAAGGCTGGGTCCGACGGCCGGCTGCCGGATCGGACAAAGAATAAGGCGAAATCAGAGGCTACGAGCGCTGAAGTGAAGACCAAGACCAAGGCGAAGACACGAACCCCATCGCCCAGGCCCAAGGCGCAAAAGAAACCCGAAACCGGCAAGTAGCGAGCGGCAGTGGCCAACGCGACGGTGGTCGAGCGAAAGAAGAACCCGAAGAACCCCGGCACCTTCGCTGGAAAATCTGGTATTGTGCGCTTCGAATGCGGCGGTGAAGGCCACACGGCGGCCTTCCATCGCAAATACCTGCGGAACAAGCCTGCCGACAAGGGCAGCAAGGAGGCGTCGGCGCAGCTTGCGGGTGCGGACAACTCGGAGGAAGACGAGGTGGTGGAAACTGCGGGAGCCGACGTAGATGACGACGAAAAAGAAGACGACGATCGAAGGGAAGGCGTCAGGTGGAGCCCGACGCTGCTAGACTCGGGCGCGTCACACCACTTGACAGGCCAATTCGACGAACTCAAAAATAAGCGAGAGTGCAGACCACTGGTAGTTCGAGTCGCGGACGGACACACGGTGGTGGCCACCGTCGTAGGCGACCTCAAGATCGAAGCATTGGTGGACGATGGGAAGGACGCATGCGTCGTGCGAGATTTCGTGTTGGAAAACGTATACTTCGTTCGCAACTTTCCGCGCACGTTGATGTTCATCTCCACCCTCATTTGCACGGGCCACGAAATCGTCTTCATACCAGAAGGCTGTTCCGTGTTGAGAGGGAGGCACCGCAAAATTGCCTGTATTGCGCGCGAGGTCAAGGGCGTATACCCGCTGGTGACGGTGCAACAGGTGCACAGTGATGAAGAACTGCGCGTGGCGGCAGCGCTGTCTGTGCTTGGCACCGATCTTGAGTCATGGCACCGACGGTACGGTCCTATTGGCCTTAAAACACTGAAGTCAATGGCTAAGAACAAGGTTGTCAAAGGACTGCGCATAGCCAAGAGTGCAAACCCCCCAACAGGCATCGTGTGCGCACTGAATAAGGCCACCACTCGAGCGCCTCCGAAGAAACGAACCAGCAGTGCTGAAGTGGCTGAAAGCATCGTGCATGCAGACCTGAGCGGACCAGTCGGTAAGTCTCGGGAAGGACACCGATTCTTCATGGTAATATCGTGGCGCGGGTTCGTGCAAGTGTATCCGCTGAAGAAAAAGTCTGAGGCAACGTCAAAGATGATGGTGTTCCTGAAGCTAATCGAGCGACAGGCAGCAGTCCCGGCGTCAGAGATCAAGATAATCAGAACCGACGGCGGAACTGAGTTTCTCAACAGAGACTTCCGACGCCTCGTGCAAAGCCAAGGTATCGCGCAAGAAGACACTGCGCGCTACAGCTCTTACCAAAACGGAGTGGCGGCGCGAGCGGTGCGCACGGTGACAGAAATGGCTTCCGCTTTGCTCGCCGACTCCGGCATGCTGCACAGCATGTGGGCTGACGCCCAGGCACGCTGCATTTCTGAGAAACCGAATAACGAAACGTGGAGAAGTGATCACTCCGCATGTAAAGATTTTTAAGCGACGGCTAGACATGAGCAAGGTTCCCATCTTCGGTCAAGCCGTGACGGCCCGCATCCCGGAAGAAATTCGCATCAAATATCGGCGGTTCACAAACCCGCGTGGCGAATTAGGCGCCTTCGTAGGGTGCATGGACGAAGTCAAGGGATACAAAGTGCGGTTCCCAGGTCCAGGCTCGCCGGTGATCGAAGCCAACGACGCCCGATTAATCGACCGAATGTTCCACGAGCTGCGCGACGTGGGGGAGGAGGATCCAAATGACTTCGTAGTGAACGATGACGACGGTCCCCGCGCTCAGAAGACCGAGCACGTGTCGGTGTCAACGGGTAGACGCCGGTCCAAGCGAATTGCAAGCCAGTCAGTGACACAGGCAGCAGCCTTTGCCGTCCTGGGAGAAGTCCAACGACAGCCACTGAATATCGCGGAAGCGCGTCGGTCACCGCAGTGGGCCGAGTGGAATCGCGCAATATCGGAGGAGGTGCAGGCGCTCTTCGAGAACGGCATTTTTGAGTGGGTCCATGCTCCGCCAAATACAGTCGTGCTTGACCACACTATCCAGTTCCGACTGAAAACCGGTGCGCGAGGCGAGATCGTGAGGTTTAAAGCTCGTCTCTGCGCCCGAGGATTCCGACAGCGGTTCCTGATTGACTTCGCCGAGACCTACGCCCCCATCGCTACGCTCAACACAGTTCGAATATTCTTCGTACTGGTAGCCAAATATCAGTTGGTTGTGCGCAAAGGTGATGTTCTTCGGCCTACCTGAAGGCTGAGCTCCCGGAAGTCATCTACATGAAGCCTGTGGACGGCTTCGCTCGGGCCGGTCAAGAAGGAATGGTGTGGTGACTGCGCAAGGCCCTTTACGGGCTCAGGCAGGCGGGGCGCGAGTGGAATATCGAGAGAGATGCGTTCTTGCGCAGCTACGGGTTGAAACCTACCAACGTTGACGCCTGCCTGTACTTCGCGTACGTCAAGAACTCACTGTTACTCGTGTGCCTGTACGTCGACGATTTGCTCGTCGCTCACACCAACGAGACCCGATTAAACCACCTAATGTCTAGCCTGAAGGAGAAGTACGGCATCAAGGACTTAGGAGAACCCGATCAGTTTCTCGGCATGCGGGTCGAGCGCCCGGGACCTTCAACCGTGCTGCTATCGCAAGAAGCCTACGCGAATGAAGTGCTACACCGATTTGCAATGGACGGAGCTCGACCGCAGCGCACCCCCATGGTTCCGAACACGCGCCTGGACGAATGTCCTGATGGCCCCACGCGCGAGGAAGTTTTAATGATGCCGCGAATGCCTTATCGCGAGGCAGTAGGTGCACTCATGTACCTCGCCCGTGTTACACGTCCAGACATAAGTTTCACCGTGAGTCAGCTCGCTCGACACAGCGCTCGCCCTCGGAAGGTCGCCTGGGACGCTGCAAAGTTTCTGTTTCGCTACCTTAACAGCACGAAGAATCCGCGGTTGCACCTCGCGCCAAACGGCGAGGAGATTATAGTCAAGTCGGACGCAGACTGGGCGAACGATAAGGGGGACCGCAAGCCCATTTCGGGACTCGTGATGTTTCTGTTTGGCTGTCCCATTGCCTGGTCTAACAAGAAGCAGACCGGCGTGGCAAAGTCTAGTACGGCGGCCGAGTACATAGCATCGGATGATGCAGTCGAGGACGGCGAGCTCACGAAGATGCTGGTGAGTCAAGTGCTGCGCAAGGACGTGCCCCTGGTGCTCGCCATCGACAGCCAGCCAGCCATCGCGCGTCTGCGAAGGCGGGGTCTGAGTGACAAGCAGAAGACGGTTGACGTGCGGTTTAAAGCTGTCAAGGGGCTCCTACATGCCGGCGAAATTGCTGTCAAGTACCTGCCCACCGGCGACATGCCTGCCGACGTCTTAACAAAGTCACTCGGATCAGTTCAATATGAACACAAGCGTGCCCTCTGTGGCCACAGGTAGACGCACCTGGTGTGGGTAGACGAACCCGATGCGCTGCTTGTGGGGGAGGTATTGGACGCAGCAGCAGACAGGGACAACCAGCGCTCAGGTGGCCTGGAGTTTCACACTCCCACTTTACGCCAGAGAGATTCAGGTGATCTCTCTGGAGGGGGCCGCCACAAAGTGGCCCACGCCGATCCCCTTCATGTCTGGGCAGGTTGGACTTGGTAGGACGAAAGGAGATAGCATAATAGATTGACCAGAGCCACCACTCTGGAAATTGCGTTCCACAAGAAAAGCGGGTTCGTACAATATAGCCCCTTTCGGAAGTAATCTAGGAATGATAAACGTAGGATTCGCAACAGAAAACAGCTTCTGGAACGGGAGTTAGCAGTGAAACTCAATTATAAGTGCTTTTTTAAGCGGCGTGTCCCTGTCGAACGACGCTGACGTGATGCTCGAGGACCAGCGCGAGCAGAGCGCTACGAAGGCGGTGCTAGCCTACTGGTAGTTCGAGCTCACGGGCGTGCTCTAACTCTTCTCCTTCTTGGGGCTCACGCCCGGGGACTATTGGCAAATTAAATTCCCGGACTTCAACATGAAGTTCACGCTCACCTCCGCCTTCATGTACACCAAGTTGATATCACCAACCGAATAAAATGCACGAGCCGTGAATACTTGCCGCTGGGCTGTCCTTCCGCGTTATCACCGTTGCGTGCTTCGGCAAGTGGCCGGCGGCAATACTCCGCACTAGCAACAGATTTGATTGGCAAGATTAAATGAATTGACGGTATCCAATTGGGTGATATACCGCTTTGTGTGCTGGAATCTCCCATTGGGTTTTTCTTGCACGCTTTGATGAACCCGTCCAACTATTGGTGTATTTTCCTGACTTTTGATGTGTTGGTCCACCCGTTTGTGTGCTCGTCACGTTTTGGTGTGCTGTCTGCTATATTGTGTATTTTTATGGTCCTGTCCTGGCACAACTGCGTCAGCTGCAGTTGAAGTACTGTATTGCTTCTGAACATCCAAGTTAGGCAACGCAATGCAACAGTGAAAAGACATCATACAGAGCCGGACATGTATGTCTGTACTATAATAATCACAGTTGCATGATTACTCACTTAATTCAATATGCCCTTATTCTGCGTTTGTAGTACAGTACAGGAGAGTGTACCCATGTACCCGCCAGAGATAGTACAAGATTCGAATCGGGATTTGCCCTCCCACTGGTGCAGACACCGATGTATTGGTGTAGCTTAGGACCAGTAGGAAATTGCCTCCCCTTGAAGCATGCATAAGTTGCTCGTCTACAGAGGCAAATTGAAGGCTGAACGCGAGACTATGATCTAGACCGCTATATTGCTGGATTGCATTAGTAGTATATCTCCACTTGTTGCTGGGCGAAGCGAGCGCTGGAAGGAGCTACGAAGGATACCATTAGCAATTGTTGGCTGCATCCTGGTATCACGACAGCGATGTCGTGAACCCCATTCTCTGCACATAAATGTATTAAGTCAGTACAATTAGCTCATTCGAACAACGATACCGTACTCGTCATACATGTACAGAACTCTGTTTTTCTGGTCTATACCTTCATATTCACTCCGCTACCTTCATATTCAATCCCACTATGTACTGTTTATACAGTACAATATATATATGCATAAAGAGAGTGGTTATTGCGCCCGGCTGAAGAGTGGTACTAACGAACGATGCGGGGACGTTCTGGTAACAAAAAACATCCGTCCGGTTACGACTATATACAGGTATAACTGTTCTCCAGGCCAGTCATTTCGGAACACACCGTCGGCCTCTAACAAGCATGGAGCGGTCACCGAGGGTACGGAAGCGCCGTCCAGTTGACGAAGGCGACAGCGACACCGATGCCAGCTGGGGTGTTGAATCCGTGGAGTCTTCAGAGTCAAGCGATCTTAGATGGCGCGTTGGAGGCTCTAGCCAAAGCGAAGCGTCTACGATTGGTTGCAGGTCGAGCGACGATCACAGCTCTGAGGGAAATCACGTTGAGATCAGCCCCGACTTGGAAGAGACTCAATTCGACTCGTGGGAAGCTTTTCACTCGTACATGGAGGAGTACGAGAAACGAACGGTTCAGGCAACCGAACTTGCTTTGGTGCTATCATTACACGTGTACTGCATTCATTAACTTCGCTATAACGTATAGGTGTTTTGTGTTCGGTGTCAAGGACCGGAACAAGATTATTGACAAGGCCACAAATCCTACTGCGACAAAAATTCCCGAAGATTTCAAGGACTACGCTAAACCGCTTGATATGTACGCATGGTGGGAAGTATGAGTACCGTGGTAAACGCAAACGCCCACGGCAAGAAATCCGACCCATGGAATGCAAAACCCAGGTCAGTAATTCATATTCATATGAAGAAAATCAGGTGCATTCGGGTCGGGTCGGGTGCATTCGGGTGCAGTCCGGTATCTGAGGCGGACTTTATCCTGTATTCACGAACGTTTCACTGATGTTGTGTGGCCAGATCAATACATGTGTCCGTTTGGTGACTAAGGAACCACAGAAGTTTGCCGTGTGCGTCACAAAGACAATAGTTTTGCACAACCATCGTATAGGTCAGCGAACGTACAAGCAATACACATCTAATCGACTTTCAGTGGGTGATGAGGTGCTGAGTACAGCCGATGTGCTTCGAAAAACTGGTGCGGATTTTCCGCCGAGTCGTGCCAGCTCAAGAACTGGACTTGTGGCCAGGTTCCTTCCTCGCCCACCCTGTTGCCTTCGTCCTGACGTCCGAAGACGGAGTCGACGAGTGGGCCTACGGCATAGTGTCCGGCTACACAGCCACGCCCGAGACAACGCTGCATCTCACCCACCAGCACGGCTCTACGAGGCTTCCACTTCTTCCTACAACTGCGGTCATCAAGACCGATGTGCTAAACTACGTCCTCCAGATCGGTGGTGGTGTTAATATTGCCGGTTTGAGCCTAATGGAGCTAATCGAGCAGCAAAATGAAGTCATCGCTGCATGCCGACGCAGACGCTCAGGTTTGCCAAAGTCCGTTACGAAAAACCTGAGCGTACCATACAAAGCAGCTGAAGTAGTACCGCTCATCAACCCCGCAACGCTAAAGCTCGTTCGTGTCCGCCGCCAGCACGTTGTTGACTACA
>BSXT01001349.1:0-18210 GCA_030267785.1 Phytophthora fragariaefolia
ACGAGACTTGTCAGAAGGTGCCGCGAAGTAGTCTAGCAACTGCTTCGCATCCGCATCGTTCGCGTATGCGGACCTCACGTCGTCTTACAAAGACGACGAGGAAGTAGGTATCCGTACGACGCCAATGCAATTGGCGTCGACCTTGGGCACCGCATATTCAGGTCGACGCGACGACAGCGCGTAGACCACAACATTCAATCCTCCAGATTTGTACTCAACCTGGAAGTTGTATTCCGCAAAGAATGAGAGCCATCTTGCCATTCTTTGTGAGATGTACAGCGACTTGATCACCGTATGCAATGGTGCGTGACCGTGTAGACCACGAATGGTCTACTCCCAAGTAGATAAACTCAAAACTTTGCGACAGTATACTTCGTGGCAAGGAGCTCCTTGTGGTGTACTGGGTAGTTGCGCTCAGCTGGCTTCAGCTAACGCGCTTGATAGTAGACCACCCGATCACGTCCCTCGTGATCGTGTGGCATTAGAGCGCATATGATTGCAAAATCGGATGCGTCACACACACGACCGGCGACCGCCAAGATCGGCGCCTCAGTGAAGCCCTGCTTGACTGCATCAAAGGCCTGCTGACACTCAGCAGTCCAATCCCACACAGCATCCTTCTTCAGGAGCTGTGACAGCGGGCGAACCTTGCCCGCGTAGTTGCTCACGTAGTTGCACAAGTACATGGCAAGTCCAAGGAACTGCCTCAGTTCCTTGACATTTGAAGGCGTAGGCCATTTATTTATCACTCTGACCTTTCCGGGGTCAGGGCGTAGGCCGTTCTTCCCTACGAGACACCCAAGGACCGGTATTTCGCTTGCCCCGAAGATGCACTTCTTCAGGCTCGCATAGAATATGTGTTTCATTCACAGCCCTGCTGTGAATGAACACATCGTCAAAATAGCTCGGTGCGAAGTCGCGCACCGAGCGCAACAAGTGCGTGACGCGCGTGTTGAACGTCGAAGGGGCGTTCTTGAGTCCCTGTGGCATTACGAGCCACTCCCAGAGCATGCTACCCGGAGTACTTACCGCTGTGAGAGGTATATCGCTCTCACGCATCAAGATCTGATAGAACCCGTCTCTCAGATCAAGAGCACTGAAGATAGTTCTCAATGCCATCGAATCGATGATCACACTTTTTCGGGCGTCTGTGCCGGTACCATCGCATCGTTCAGCTTGTTATAAGCATGAACGATACGCCACCCGCCATGTGCCTTCTTGACACAGAACGTGGGCGCGCTGTGCGGGGACTTCGATTCCCGCACTTGTCCAGCCTTACGACGACTTTCGAAGAAGTCGTCGATCGCCTTGTCTTGTTCTCGCGGCAGTGGCCACTGCCGCATCACGCAGTATTTCGTTCCTGGCACAAAATCAATCCCGTACTGAACGCCCTTGTCCTGCGGCAACTCCGCTGGAATGTCGCCCGGGAGTACATCCTTCTACTCGCGCAGGACCTCGTAGAGGGGACTCGACTTGAGTGAGTCCCAGCTCTGCTCGTTGAAGAGTTTTTTCTTCGACTTGGCTCTGAGGGCGTCAGCAACCTAAGTGACGAGCTGCTTCAGCTCTTCTGCTCCAACTTCATCCTCTCGACGTCCGAGAGGATACAGATCTTCTCGATACGTTCATCGTGCAGGTCGCTGGCGAAACGCTTCCCGCTCATAGCTGGAAGTGAAGTTTACTCCGACGGTAGCGTCGGAGGGCTCTCTAGCGCTATCTTACGATATAGGAGACCAGTATCCGTACGCGTCAAGACACTCAGGGTCTCGACGGTTGTCTCCAGTCGCTGTGTCTGCCCGGTAGGCACTACTTGCAGCGTCTCGGTTCTCGACCGAGACTTGCGCAGCTTGACTCGCTTGCGCCGTTAATTTCTCGTGCGGAACCCGGTTCCGCGTGTCTTGTTTTGGCCAGGCCCGGCCGTGGACAAGTCTTTCTTTTGATCGCCGGCGGGGTTAGCCCGCGGGCGTCCACAATCAAGCGCGGCTTGATTGTGTATCGGTGCGTGCAGCCCGGCTGCACGCGAGGACGCATGCATTTCCGGTGCGGGACGTTTGCAACCGTCCGTAATGCTTGCAGCGTCGGCTCCCGACGCCGACGCGCCTTTTTTTCGCGACGCCTGATGGCGGAGCGTCCTTTGATGTTAGGATCAATCGCATCAGCTCCCGGAGCTGACGCGCCCAGATCACTGCCACCAGTGACTAGTCAATCTTGTTCAACTTGTGTGTCGACAGCTGTCGACACAACCGCGCCACGCCTGACGCTTCGTGAGCCCCTAAAATCCGATCCGATCTGAGTCTTCTGATTCGGCTCACATTTTTCTCTGACGACTATCTGTCGTCGGTGTTCGCGCGGAAAGATCGGAGGGAGCCGCGCCTCGCGCTGCCTCTGCTGGGGGGTCGCATGCACGCGAGGTGCATGTGCTGCGCCGACAGGGCCATCGCTCTCTGCCGCGCCGCTACTCCTGAAGCGCACGATCGTGCGTTCGCCCAGTCGATCACTGGGTCATGCCGTGCAAGCCACGACATGACAATTACCATATCGGATTTATCGTCTAAATCCAGCACGATAAGTTTGTCCACGAACTGCTTCTCTTCATACGAGAAGCGTGCGCGTACGACGTACGCAAAGTTGTTCGAAGCACCACAATCCGCTTATGCTCGAAGGGATCTCCCCTCTTCGAGTTAACCTTCAGGATGACAAGGTTTGGCTTGTCATCTTTCTTCTTGTAGTGAGAGTGACTCTCACTGGGGGCAGCAGTTTTTGATACAGCGTGTCCGATGTCGACACGCTCGACTGCATCACCAGCAGGGGGGCCCGCACCTGCTGGTCGCCTTAGTGTTTTGCTTGCCCGTGGCGATATCCGGTATCGTCACGGCGGCCCCTGGCCGCGTGGACAGGGGCTGTGCACTCACGGGCATAGTGACCGTTGTTTCCACACCGGAAACAACGCACATTCGTTGATCCACAACACTGCTGGGATCCAGCGGCCGTCGCACTCGAGAGGCCAATCAGTTCGGGACCTTCCGTCGGCTTCACCTCCGGCCGCGGCATCGGCCGTGGAACGTTCGCATGCCGTTTAGCCTGACGCAGGCTAAACCCTTCTTGCATGGCGAGCGTGATCGCCGCTTTGAGAGTACCTGGGTACTCTCGTAAGAGATATGTCTTTACAGGCCCATCTACAAGTCCCTTCATGAACGTGACGACCTTTGTCGCCTCGTCTACCGGATTGGTCGTGATGTTCGAGACCAAGTACCGCGCTCTTTGAGCATAAGCATGCACGTCATGCTTACCTTGTTGCAGATCGAGGAACTCAGCCCTCGATCTAAATTCATTTTGCGGGGGCTCAACCGCTTGTCTGAGCTCTTCCTTGAATACTTCGTACGTGCTAAAGCACGTAGGATCCATGAGTCGGCGTCCATACGCCCAACACCTTGCTCACCCACCAAGACATGACATGGCAAACGCAATCTTTGACAACGGGTCGACGATACGTCAAGCCATGATCGCAGTGTCGACTTCGGCAAGCCAACGGAGGAGAGGCCTCCCTCACTTCTAACGTAGCTGTTGGCGTGGAGTTTCAACGGCCCCACGCGCGGTGTGGAGCCGACAACGTTGCGCGAGCAGCGACCTCCCGCTGTTTCTTCATGATGAATCCCAGAGCAACTCCGTGTTGCTCTAATTTGAATGTTAACTTTTGCCTTGCCACCTAAAACTGGTATCTATAAAGAGAGGATCTGCCAACCAGTCGTTGGCAGAATCTCTGTCCTAATGCATGCTCCTAATTGACAGATATCTAATGCTTTCTGCCAATAGTAGTGCTTCCTACTATGAATGGTGGCCACACTCCAATGTGGCCCACCCGAATGTATCCATTAGTGCGTGTTGCACTAATGTGGAGGTTGACCGAATGTGTAGCCCCGCTACATTGACAGCCCTGATAGCTGTTCCATAACAGGTTCAAATACGGCTTTGGCATATCAATACTTTTCCTCTGACGAAAGAACAACTATATTGGCACGTTCTCGACGCCGCATCTTAACGTAGATGCTCGGCGTTGTTTTGGTGCGTTTTTGTTTTGTTTCACCGAGTTGTGTTGCCGCTAGTGTTGCAGTTCGTGTTGCCGCTTGTGTTGCCACTTGTGTTGCTTCCATCTGACATTTGGTTACGTGGTGCTGCAAGTTTTCGCAACCTCTTTCATTGAAGCTTGCACAATCTGCAGTGCGTTCACCCCACTCTGAAATTCATCTTCTAGGTCGGACGCTATTAGCATATTCCAGCGACGAGTGACAGATGACTCAGGAAGGTAATCGAAATGATGTATATGCTCAGCAATGTACAGCAAATGCTGGCGAGGTAAGTGGTGACTACAGTAGAATAGGCACGTGCCAATCCACTCGAAGTCGTTGCAACAGAAGCTTGTTGCTTGATTCCGGAGCCGAGGTGTCCATCGTGGACACCACCTTTGCTCGTGAGGCAGGCTGCCGAATCGACACGAGTGTCGCACAAGACTGTGCCGGCATACGCATCGAGACTTATCATACCATCGGGCGTTCGAGGATCAAGGTCACCCTCGCGGGTAACTTGGTCTACTTCATGAACTTGTGGGTCGGGGACTTGAGTGGACAGCAGCCAATCCTAGGCATGAACTTCACGGTACCAGCCGGCGTGCGCATTGATTCCGCGGATGGAACCTCGTGCCTCCCCGACTAAGTGTGGGTCTCGTTGATCGGGAGAAACAGTGGTACGGTGCGAAGCACCGGCCTGTATATCCGAACTCGAGACTCGTGATCGGAATCGGACATCAGAAGAAACCGAGGAAGGACAGAAACGACTCCGGCGGATAGTCTGCAAAAGGCGACGTTGGATGATCGTGAAAGGAAATGCCCTACCACCGGCGGGAATAGGAGTGGTCTGCGATATTGACGTCGGAGACGTCAAACCAGTTGCCCAGCGCGTCCGCAAGATCGCGCCCCGATTCAATGAAAATGTCGCGGACCTGATCAAGGGACCTCTTAACACTTGCATGATCCAAATGTCCACTTCGCCGTGGGCATCGCCCATAGTCGTGCTCGTAAAAAAACGGAATCGACGTTAGGCTATGCATCGACTACCGGGTAGTAAACGGACTGACCCGCCTGATGGTGTATCCGATGTCAATCGTAAACGACCTGCTGGAAGATCTTGACAAGTATCTCTGGTTCTGTTCTCTCGACATGGCCAGCGGTTTCTGGGTAGTTCCAAAGGCCGATCGAGCTCGTCTCGTTTCGGCATTTTTTATCCGGTTCGGGCTCTTCGAATGGCTGAGGATGCCTTTCGGGTTGCGCAACGCGCCTCGGATTTACCAGAGGCTCCTCGACAATGCTCTATACGACTTCAAACACTTTTTGCGAGGTTGCAAGACTAATGACGTTTTCACCGACGGTGGATCTGATCAATCCGGAGTGGGATCGGTATTGGAGCGAAGATCGCACATTGACGACATCTTAATCGGGGGCGAGTCATGGGACGACCTCTGCAAGAAAGTTGAACGCCTGTTGGAAGCATGCGAGAAATGACACCTGTCCATTAGCGTGGAGAAAAGTAGCTGGGGCATGCCCAAGGTTGACTACCTGGGCCATTCAGTGTCGAGGGCTGAGCTGGAAGTGAAGCCGAAGAATCTCGAATCACTAACGAGCCTGGATTTTCCCCGGACGCTAAAACCTCTGCCATCCTTCCTGGGAAGCCGCAATTACTACCACAGGTTCATCCCGGACCTCGCGGTATAAGCAATAACGCTTTATGCGCTTGCCGAGGCAGACTTCGAAGCGTATGTCTCACAGCCAGAGGTCCGAGGCCAGGAGCGGTGGAGACACGCGGAGAACGCGTTCGAAGCTCTGAAGACGGAGGTCGCTGAAACTCCGATGCCGAAGCACTACGATCCAAAACGGAAACCAGTGATGATCGTGTACGCCAATGACTGGGCGATCTTGGGTGTTGTAGTACATGAGCATTCAGGTGTATACATGTCACGAGCCGGCAGGGAGGAGCCTTCTGCGCGATTGTATGGAAGCTTCCAGGCTGGAATATCGTCTGAACGAAGTCCGGGTATGCCCCTGATCTTAACGTCAACGAGGCCGAATACCAGGGTACGTTGCTAGGGTGCTCCCTGTTGGAGGCAGTGGAAGCCTCTCGGGTCATCGTCTGCGGAGACTCAAATCTCGTCATCCGACAAATGCCGGGAGAGATGGAATATAAGTCACACGGTCTGAGGCTGTTGCGCCAGAGAGCATGTCACGAACTGAACGTGTGACCGAATCACGACTTTTTCTACGTCCGGAGAGATTGGAACGCCAGCGCGGGCATGCTGGTTGGTCAACCTTTGCAGCGCCATGAAGGTGTGGACGTCCGAGACCCTCAAGGGTTACAAGACCTTGTAATCCGGAACCGAATGGACGAGGTGATGCGACGATCGTCGCCGGATGGAGATTCTCCGATCCACGATCTAGAACGGAAAACGGGAAGTCTTAGTCGGGAACGAAACAACGCGAGGGAAGAGACGGACGAGGTTGCATGCGTCCAGCCGTGGTCAAACGATCGACGGCCCGTCAGCAGGCGACGTCGAGGTCAGGGGTGCCAAACTTCGCGCGCGAGTACCAAGCCCGCCGCAGGTACGCATCGTCCAACAGAGCATGCTGGAACGGATCCGCGTCGCTCAGGATGAAGAACTTTGGATGGACAACCTTAAGAAGTTCTTGATTGGAGACGTGGACACCCTCGCTAGGCGAGACGCGCGGAACTGCGCCGAGCTGGCGGATCGACGCAAAGTGGACGAAGGCAACTTGTTGTACTATCGGCCGAGGAAAGCAGATGTATCTGAGCGTGAGTCGAACCTGAAGCTAGGCATCCCAGAGACTGTCCGCAAGGACGTCCTACACCATTACCACGCGAGCCTGGAAGGTGGACACCAGGGGGTGGGCCGGACATACCAGAGGGTACCGCGGCATTTTCACTGGCCCGGAATCTTTGCCAGTGTACAACGCTTCGTCGGAGAATGTGCACATCGCGAGACTGGCAAGGGACGCCCAGTCGTGGCAATGGACCATATTCCTCTGTGCCCGTGTCGTACAAGGGTAACACCGTATTGTTGGTGTGGATCGACTTGTTCTCTGGATTCGTCATCGTGAGAGCCAAAGGCTCGCGGACCGCCCAAACCGTCGCAGAAGCGTACGAGGAGGCGGTGTTCCGTCGCATCGGTGCGAGCGAGCCCATACGACAAGATCGAGAACAGGGTTCATGTCCGACGTCTTCAGGACGTTCAATAAGCTTATGGGTCAAAGCCAATGAGCCACACTGGCGTACCGACCTCAGGCGAACGGCGCTGCAAAACGCATGGTGCAAACCATCACAAGAGCGATTAAGATGTACATCACGGGTGTCGACCAACGCGATTAGGGTGAGTATGCAGAGCGACTTACCTTTGCCCTGAACACAGCGCAAGACCGGTCGCGGAACGAGCCTCCGTTCTACCTGGTACATGGATGGGACCCGAAGACTACATTGGAGTCGACGCTCGCAGTCGGCAACATGGCACGACAGGATGTAGACACGAAGAGGTGAAGATTGCATATCCAGCGGCACTACAAAGCGGCACGAGAACAAGCGTGAAATCTGGTCCAGGCCGCAGTGGAAGCTCGAGCCGAACGTCAGAACGAGGTCACGACTGGTCACCAGATCGAGGTCGGAACGCAGGTATGGATGTACCTGGATCGCGTGAAGCCGGGCTATGCCCGCAAACTGGCGCATCTATGGCATGGGCCGTTCTGAGTCGCGGAGATGGTTGGTACCAACGCAGCGCGACTTGAAACGGACGACACAGCGTATCAATTGTACCCGCTAGTGCACAGCTCAAAGTTGAGGGCGGTTCGCGTGTTGCCGACTCGTCCCGAAACGCTCTTAAATGTTCCCGTTGATAGAAGATTCGACTTTGATGAGGAGTTACTGCCCGAAGACAGCTAGTAGCCGGGAAATCTCGGCGACGACGTGTTTGAAGTTGAAAAGATCGTAGCCATGCGCGAGGAAAGAGCCACGAGGTATGGACGGACACTTCGGGAATTCGAAGTCAAGTAGAAGGATTATCCGGATACGACATGGGTGGATGAACGGGACCTCAACTGCGGTGGATTGCTGTATGACTTCCTGCCTGAGCGCACTGGCCGGAACCGGTTCCAGGTCATGCAATCGCACAAGAACGAGGAAGTCGAGGGTCCCGGTCCCGACGATTAGCGCGGGGGGCGCGCAGTCGACATGAAGGCTGTCGGTGGGAGGACAGTGGAAGGTGAATGAGTAGATGGGTGGAGGACCGGCAATTTCGCCGAAGATGGGGCGACGAAGGGTCGCTCCATAAAAAATAGCGTAAAAGAAAGAGACAAGATTGGATGCAAGACGACTGTATTACGGCAATTAGATCTCCTCAATGACCTTGCCAGCTAGCCGGGCAATAGAGTGAGCCGGGTAGGCGGACGTTACGAACCATGTCCCGATCGCATTGGACATCGAACGGAAGAAACGACGCCACGGCCCCCGACGATCCACGTCCTCCAGAGCCACCGCAAAGGTCGTGTGCTCGCGACCCGGGTACCATCGGCCGCGGTCGGAACGGGAAGGAGGGAAGTGCAAGAAGATGGGGTCAAACAGCAGATCCATGTCAGCGAAGCCGCACTGGAAAAGTCGGGTGACAAGCTGAAGCACGCTGGCATGGTGATCACCGCCCCGCGATCGACGAGAATTCCGGCACCGACGTGCCCGGTCGCACGCTGCACCGCTACCCACCAACTCAAAGTTGGTGCTTGCCCCCCAATACGCTTGAGCCCAAAGGTGGAGATGCTTGGTCAGACGCGCGACGAAAGGCCGAAAACCAACGCCCCCACTCCGAACGTAAGAAGCGTCGCGATCTCGGCCAAATAAGACCCAAGGCGCATGCGGTACAGGGCTTCCACGGAATCCAGGGTCACCAAATCTGCATTCCAATGATTGGGAGCCGCGGAGGTTGACACGGGATGGCATCATGGATCGGGAGGCAGGTAGGTATGTCAGCCGAATCGTGCGCGCATCAAGAGTTGACAACGTAAACTGAGACGGCCAAGGGGGGTGTTCGATGCCGTCCCAGTCAACAGAGTTCGAGAACGACGGGATAACAAGGCTAAAAAACGACACGATCTCCGCAGCGTCCTTCTCGGTACCATCTTCGGGTGAGGATGACGACAAGGAAGACTCGGCACTATCCTTCTCACTGGAGCTGATCAGCCCGGTGTGCGCAGAGCGCCGGGACTTGGAAGGAGGACTATCTTAGGCCTAGGACTCCGACGATGACCCCACGAGATGCCGACGGCGCTTATGTGGTCCCGACTTATCTGGGACAGTGGTCGACAAGGAGGAGGAAGCCGTCGCAGCGGACGCGCTCGCCGTAGCCGCGGAATCCGTCATTGTGGAGAAGCTGTACTTTCCGAGATTGACGCTGATGGATCCAGGCCATGCCATTGGTTCATAATTGTGACGGATGGCCCGGATCCAAGTGTTGAACTGTGCTTAGACGATGGCGGACAGGTAGAAGGAAGCTGACAAGCTTATCTCGCGTGCAAGTGATGAATCGAGAACGGATGGCAGGTTCTAGATCCAAGTGGTCGGAAATCTAGATCCACGGGTGAAATTGGATCTAGACATTCAGTGTATCGGGGTCTAGAATTAGACGGATCTGAACTCAAAGCTAGGATTGATGGGTTCGGACATACAGACATGTGGTGAAGCAAGGTCCAAGGGTTCTAAATTTAGATTCAGGCGACCGGCGGATCTGGATCAGATATGGTGGATCTAAGATGTAATAAGTGAATCTGGAGCCTCGCGGCTGGATTGGGCCTCTACAACATGATATATATGACATGGACGACTTAGAAAGGGTAGAGGAAGTGTTTGAAGCCAGATGGGATGCAAGATTAGATGGGGTGATAGGATACAGGATGGTATAGGACATAACTATAAATCAGAAGCGAATTTGCCTTGGACATCGTCAGCGCCTTCCTCTTCGCCTGGAAAAGTGAATTACATTGGGCCCCCAAGGTGTACGGAGGTGGCTATAGGAGATCTAGTGTTGGGTATCATATCTGGATAATATTTTGGCCGGATCCAACCTACTAGTGATCCATAGTCTAAGTGCATAATATTGATTTACCGGAGTTTACTGCTTGGCCGGGAGATCCTTCGCTTCTCAAGACCCAAGATCCCGCTATAGGAAGCGGCAAGCATAAGAAAGGAAGCCACGCAAAGGCAAGGGATACCCTACAAGACAACCCAGGGCCGGATCCAGATCCAGATTATTGGATCCACGGCCCCCCAAACACAAGTCGGAAAACCACTGGATCTGGGCACTATACCGCGAGTAGTGTGAGGATTTCCACCCTACTTGCCATGATCCCCAAGTCTCGCCAAGATATTCACTCTTCAACACGTGGACCCTTCACCAATTACCAGAGGAGCAAGATCCAGCCCTACCGACGGGTGAACAAGTCCAGCCCAGATCACGGATCATCGGGGGACCCCCTCCGTTAGTCGGTGTTCGGGCAAGTTGAGAAGTTGGATCCAGCCATCTCGCAGATTTTGCTGATCCCGCTACACCACACGATAGTTGAGGCCGACGACTCCGACGCTTGGGGGTAAACTCGACTTGAGACGCGAAGCGTTTACCAAATCGCAAAGGACGTGAAGGCTTCGCAGACGAAGTCTGCGAATTGCCAGAACGAGATCCGGAGCCGCCCGAGGGACAGGAACCACCGCCACCAGAAGAACGCCGCCGGGACGAAGGAAACGGGAGCCCCCCCTGTGCCCGCTGAGAATCACCGGAAATGGAGTGAGGGGGTACGCGAGCGGAATCAGCAAAGGCGGCCGAGGAGTCCGGCGACGTTAGGTCGGGAAGGCGAGGGTCAGCCGGGACCGACACCGCTACGTTAGCGGCTCCCTCCACCTCGCGCTCCCACTGACACAAGATGCAGTAGAGGCCTAGCGTGCCGCCGGCTTCACGCACGGACGCTACAAGACGGGCACCTAGAGCATCTCGGACCCGCAACGTGGCCTCTCGGCCCTCGCTCGCACTGTGGAGAAGTCGACGCCAAATCGCGGCTTGATCGGCGTGCTCCCAAGTGGCCCGATCATGCGCTTGGTTCAACTTGACTATACGGGATCGGAGACGTTGGGCTCGGTCGTCCAGCACTTGCAAGTGTTCCCGGCCAGACTGCCGGGATTTCACCAAGAAGCGACGGAATGCTGACGCGCGAGAATCAATCGGCAGTGCTCAATCCATGGCCTCGGATCGCGCCGACTCTGCAATGACTCGAGCTGACTCAGCGCGGGAGACCGGATCTTCGAGGTCCCGGATGCGAGTGGTGTCGCGCTGATGCTCTTCAGCGTGGGCCGTCACCAAGGCTGTGACACGACGCAGATCGTTCTTCTGGGTTTCTCGGGAGGCACGTAACGTGTTAGCCTCGCGAGTCGCTGTCGACAGAGGCCCCGCCCGTCCTGAAGTCCCTGCACAGCCACGTCGCGCTCTTGACGGGCTTGCGTTAGCTCGGAACTTTGGCGGGAAGCTAGCTGGGCGACGAGAGTGGTGCAGTCCGCCTTCGCCCGGGCAAGCTCGTCTTCGAGCGCTTGGGTATGCTCGTCTGGGGTTACTGTCAACACGTTGAACTTGCTTTTCCACTGGTCTGCCTCGAACACGGTCTGCTTGGCCGTCTCAAGCTCTTCGTGGAGGTGCTGGAGGTCAGCCTTGAGGATGTCGCGCTCTCCATACAAACGGCGGATAATGTCAAGCTCGAGCTGAAAGCCCTCATGCGCCCGGTCCAGAAGAGCGAGGTTACGGCTGTGCAAGACCGACGCATGGGTGGCCAACCCAACGATGAGCGCACGCACCAGGTCGATGTGCGACCGAAGGTCGTCGTTGTCCCGGTCGAGATGGCGCCCGACTCTCAGGGACTCAGGCACCGTCATACGCGGGTCGGAAGAGGACGGGGCACACGAGAAGGAGCGCCGGGGGGTCTCCGCTGGGCGTTGCCCGCAGACGCAGACTTGTTAGGCGGAACTGGATACGTCGGCATCCTTGGCGTCCGAAGCTTCAGAACCACGACAACTCATGGCGGAAGGCGAGGATGATGAAGATTGAGCCAAGGTCCTGCCATCCCACGACCACCTGGGGAGTGTACGTGGGTGCCAGTGGGGCAGTTGTGGTGGAGAGAGTCGAAGAAAGTCCCGCGCCAGAAGGTTTCCGACCCAGCCTTGGACTTCAAGGGAGGGATGGAATCAGACCGGTGATTGTGAAAGAGTGCGACATGACGAACGGACTTAACCGGTCCAAGAACATAACCGGGATCAGCCTGAGTCCGATCAGATCAAGATGCGACAGGGCGACGGGACACGGGACACGGGAAGATCGGGAAAGTTAAAGATCGTGAAAACCGGATCCCGATCTGAGTCGGAAACCCGATCTAGAACGAGGATCGGATAACCTTCTGATAACAACGCGAGAAGTGGACCGACATATATGCGGAAGGGCTCAGAGTAATGAGTACAGCATGAGAGGCTGGGAGAGCCCGACCAGAGATGAGTACAGAAAAAAGATAGCTAGGAATCATAAATCAGTCCCAAATATACTCTGTAACACACAAGTCGCAAGTCAGCCTCAGTCACCCAGAGACCGCACCGATAACGCGGAGGGCTGCTCAGAATTGCTTCGGTGCACTCACCCCTACATTCCCTGCCTAAAACGAAGGACACGTTAAATACATCCCGTCGAGGCGAGCAAGCTACAAGGGCACGACTAGGACGAGGCAGCACGCGCCGGCACCGATAACACCCCGCGAACCCCGACCGGCACCGCTCCAAGAACGAGAAGCGCCGACCAACAACCATCGCGAGGTGACGTCGAATCCACGTCGCGCTACCCCACGCTTCAGACTCGAAGCGCCCAACATCCATTCTGTCCCAGCGATACGCTACCCAAGTCCTGGGAATTTACCCGTCGCGGTCCAAGTACTGATCACCACGGGTTTGTGGGAGAACTGAACTTGCCGCTTTTTGCGAGGGCACTCCTCCACACGATTGACAAGTCATACACGATAGGCACGATATACACGATATACACAGCAGATGCGACAGGCGATTTACACGGTAGACACGATGGACACAATTAACACGATATACACTGTAGACGGCTAAGTCACGATAGACATGACAGAAAACGTGATAGACACCATGTATACGTATAAATACTACAAAACCCCAACAACAGCCCACCGGAACGAAGCGGAGGTAGGCTACCCCGTAGTGGAGCGAGCTGGAACAGCGAGCGGAACGGTTTGGGACCTAGCCTACACCACAGCAAACTTAACCCGCCGTGGCGAGGCAGACGCGGGCCATCCTAGTAGTAGAGCTTGCTGGAACAGCGAGTGGAACGGGTTGGGACCCAACGTACACCCACTGCAGCGAAGCGGCGGCGCTCGGCTAGTACATGTACATGTAAATGGATACAGCGTCCGATGTGTGATGTTGACGCACAAATGAACCAATATGAACCATATCATTATCGGGAAAATAAAAAAAACCGGCAGGGTTCAGGAAAATAATGACAGAAGCTGCTTGGTAACCCCTACCCAAAAGATGCCACAATACCGGTATTTTACAGCTAGACAGAATTATTCAGCAGACTTTGTCAGTCTTCTTTTACCGTCACGATTAATGAATGTTCCTTCGCCATATATTTTGTTACGATGCAGAGTTCTCGTTAGATGTATGGAGTACGTCGTTATCATAATCGCACCCGCCCAAACCTGTGCCCACCAGTATGGGACAAACCCTCTTGCCAAGAGAGCTGATCCACGCGTGAGCGCAGTAGGTTTTATGCCGCCAACTCAGTCTTTAAGTCCGCGCGGAGTGCGAGCTGGGCGATAGAGTTATTCCGCTGAATATTTTTGCCATATTTCGACGCCAAACTATGCATGCACTATTTAGCACCCTCATCACTCCTTGGCAGTCTCCTGTCGTCGATCTAGAGTTAATAGAGGTCTTTAGATGAATCCACAAGCCCCAATTTGTCGGTTTGGAGGTCCGAAACATATGCAAAACCCACCGTGTGAGTCTGCGAATGCGAAAACGTTATGTTGGAATCTGATCAACATAACAAAAAGACATTGCCGGTGCAACCGCACGCCCATTCTGCCTCGCTGCTCGTGCACCTACCCCACACCTAGCCCTCATTGACGGCGTAGGAGGCATCTAGCTAGAGGCCCTCTGAAAGTGATCTGAATTTGACGGTATGGTGCGGCGTCGTCGATGCGGGACACACTGTGGCGGCGACGGTGCGGCACACACTACGGGGGCGACGAAAGTCAGACCCCCCTCCTGGCCTGCAAGCGCACTCACCACTCTCCACGCGTCCAGAAGCACCAGCAACCCCATGGCTCCACTCCGCGCCTCACAGATCCCCCCAGAGACGCTCCATGCTGGTGATATATTCGCGTATTACTCGATTACTTTCGTCTGTGGAGATTCGCGTGACTATAGGGAGGTCGTCGTACTGAGCATTGATTGTACGGACAACCTGGAGTATCCAGTAAGTGTAGACACTGGTAAGATCATAGAGGTTGCTATGATGGTTAAGCGGGTCAGAACCGCTTCGAATATCCCATCGGAGATGGGGAAGGACACTGGCGCAAGTTGCGAACGCTGATGCTGGTGACGGGGTTCGTCAATGCCCCACGGTGCTCGAGCAAGTTCTGCAAAGCGCTGCAGGTTGCAGTACAGGAGGCAATTGTTGAAACTGGTGATGCCTTACATGAGGAAACCAAACCGTTGGACGCTATGACCAGGCGGACGCTACACAGTGCACGTCCGAACGCTTCTTCCGCGCCCAGCGCTGTAGGATTTCCCCGTATACCAAGTCCCGGTGTCAACGCGAATACAGTTGTGGATGCAGTAGGCGGGACAACCGAGGAATTGTCGTTAAGCCCATCGGCAGGCAAACCAGTACTCATACGTGACGTACAGTATAATCTCGACACTGCAATACTTTCCAGCCCAGCGATTGTCGGCGCTTCAACCCCGGCGTCTAGCGACCCAGTCCAGACGGCGAGCCAGCATAACGATGAAAGCGAGAATATCCCTCCTGCCGCCTGCACAGAGTCCCCGAACGCTGGCGCGGAGGTGAGGTTGCAGTTATCGAACTACATGGAGTATGTAAAAACGATCCCTACGCGGCGGCAGCGAGCAAAACTCCCTCATCAGCCTACGAAAAGACCTGCGGACTGGCACGTGCCGCGATCCCGAAAGCGCCACCCCCAAACGCGGTGCGCTATTACTAGAAGTTGTAGTGGGTTTACTTAGCCCACTACTTTAGCTTACACGTGTGCGCGACGTGTAGGAGGAAGCGTAGGTGTATTTAATTTAGATTAAGTATACTTTGCTCCGTAAATATAGTTAACCTAAATAAAGACTTATTAATAACCCTTTTTGGTAGAAATGAACTGAATTAAATGTTGACTTTGACCTAGTCTCCAAAAACTGATATCTATAAAGTGAGGATCTGTCAACGAGTGGTTGGCAGAATCTCTGTCCTAATGCATGCTCCTAATTGACAGATATGTATTGCTTTCTGCCAATGGTAGTGCTTCCTACTATGAATGGTGGCCACACTGCAATGTGGCCCACCTGAATGTATCCATTAGTGCATGTTGCACTAATGTGGAGGTTGACCGAATATGTAGCCCCGCTACACCATCCCCCCGTTATGACTTGATGTACCGGTCTCGGCTCATCAATCCAAAGACTTCTTCGGAGGGGATACTTCGTGCTCATTCCGAATGAGTACGCCAACGACACAGGCCGCCGGCACGTCTGCTGCATCTGCAGCATCGAACACTGTCGTCGCTTCCTCAGCGACGACTGGAAGCTCTCTGGCTTCAACACCCGTCGTCACTTCATCGGTGACGATGCCGAGCTCTCCCAAGCGAACGATGTCGCTTGGGGATTACAAGAAGACGCGCGGCAACGCTTGTTTGCCCGCGATGAGCTCGAAACTCTATTCGATGTCGGCAGCGATGCCGACATGGAGGATGAACAAGAAGAACACGAGGGAACCTCGTCTTCAACACGTGTGAATCCAAGTATGGGATCCCGTCGTCCTCGTGAGGACGACTCGGACGCTTCGAGCTCGAAGCGTTCGCGCTGCGGCAGTGATAGACCGCTCGCTGACGCTGGATCGTTGTCCAGTCCGCGATGTGGAGACGACTCCACTCCGTGAGGTGTCGCGCACTGGTCCAGTGCGCGACCCATGGATGCCGACTCCAAGCGAGATTCATACTCGCTTCGACAGTACTGCTCCGCCGAGTCAGTACGCACTGTACTTGTGCAGTGGCATCAAAGACGATGATGTCACTAGGGGGCTCGACTTTGATCCGGCGACGCCGCGATTACTACATCGGACTCTTTCATGAGCTCCGATGGTACGGGAATCCGAAGACTTCCCGTAGAAGCAGGGTGCCCGAATGGTACGCACTCTATCAAAGCTGGGGTGCCTTTGTTGAAAACGTCAACAGCAACCCGGATGGCTACCGTGAGCGCGTTCGATTAGCCCGCGCCGCTATGAGCGCTACTTGAAGCGCCCCAAGATTGCGCGACTGCACTGGGGTGCAGTCGAAGCGGGTATTCCGTGCGCGGTGCCGATGGACATCGCGTGCGAGCACTGCCACGTCGGGGCAATTGTACGTATCCGAACGCGACATTAACGGGTACACGGGTATTCGTGTGCCCGGGGTGCTCAAGACTCTGCGCGCAAACTTGATTGAGCAGATGCCTTCGAGTGTTGTTGGTGGGCGCAGCACTCTGCCGAGGGCTGTAGGCGTCTACAGTTCTCGCTCAAATTTTACGCCCTTCGGCGGCGTTGGTGGTGGCGGGCTTAATACTCCGTCACCAATTCCGGAACGTCCCTCATCAGGACGTTCCGCGGCTCCCACGTATCGTAGTTCGGAGGAAATCCTTTCGAACGAATACAAACATGATCAGGACCTTGGGTTCGGATCTGACGACCAACAATTCGCTGGACGATCCAGCGATTTTCCCCCTGTGCGTCTCGCAGTGGGGGTGGAGGCGGCGGGAAGACGCCGCGTGTCTGGTCCGCCAGACTCCGTTGATCGTCTGGAGGCGTTCAACAGCCTCCAGACGGTTGAGGTTGCCGCGTTACGACAGGAGTTTGGGCCCTGTTGAAGGCCCAGATTGCGCGGGTCTCGCAGACCGCGTCGAACGTGCAGGTCCACCTTGGGTCGAGGCTAGCTGTCTTGCGAACGGGCGTCGGTGCGCTCGAGCAGGCGTCGGCGCCGAATCACCAAGATTAGATGACTCGTGCGGCTCGTATGGTTTCAGCTGCCCAACGTAAAAGGTTGGGTGGAGTCGCATGCTGGACGGTATGACCAGTGTGTACGCGTTGCCGGGTTCCGCCAACACGGTGAAGGGTCCGATGAAACGCGGAGAAAGCTTGCATGTTTAGCTAGATTTTGAGTAGCTACAAGGACTAATGAACCAACGTTGAATTCATTTGTGTTTCCTCTGCCTTGTTTTCTGCGTTCAGCTTCTGTCTATCGACAGAAGCTGCAATGGCGTCTCGGACAAACCGTATGACAGCTTGTCTGCGCTGGACAAAGTCCATTGCCTTCGAGCTGAATTCAGCTCGGCGTCCTTGTTCACTACCGGCCCGGCCTGTGTGTGTTGCTCGTTGATGTTTAGAGTGTCTACGCCGGGCGTAGACATTTCGCCCATTCGACTACGCGCGGTCCGCGCGCGTGTCGACACAGCTGATATGTTGGTCATATCAGCGTGTTTATTCGGTTTTGGCAAAACCGGATACCCCCCACTTAAGAAAGGAGCTACCGCACCGAGCTTGCTCGGTACGCGTGAATGCCTCATGGCGTTCAAGTAGAACGGTGTATGTCCCGTCGAGACATGCACCGAGTTGTTGATGGCGAACTCGGCCATCGGCAGACAGTCGCTCCACTGATGGAACGAGTGAGCATAACTCTTCAATGCGTCAACCAAGACTCGGTTGACGCGCTCGGTCTGTCCGTCGGTCTGCGGATGATCCGCAGTCGACATGGACAACTGTGTACCAAGAAGTGTAAACACTTCTTGCCAGAAACGCGCTGTGAA
>BSXT01001350.1:0-13735 GCA_030267785.1 Phytophthora fragariaefolia
TGCCTTAAGTACGGCAAGGCCGTACGGTGCAAACATATGCAACTCACTATCTAGCATAGTGACTCCTAATAAAATGCATGCTGACTGGCTCACAATCCACCTACTGTTTCTTTGTTATCTTTTTGGATCCAGTACTGATATTTGGCTAATACCAAGTACTGATCTTGTTAATATGTGTCATACACACTTGGTGTACGTTCACCCATGGTGTGTATGCCACACTTGTGTAACCCCGTTACAACGGTGGTGAAGGTCAGATCTGGATACGCCTAAGGATTGACGGTGAACGAGGCTGAATATCATGGTTTACTTCTATGCCTGGATCTGCTCGAAGGAGAAGATCGGCGGCGTCTAATAATATGTGGAGACTCTAATCTAGTCATCCGCCAGGTCCGGGGTGAAATTGATTGCAAGGCACCAGGATTAACCCTCCTACGGCAGAAGGCTCTGGACCGGTTGCGGATCTGACCAGACCATGACCTAGTCCATGTTAAGCGAGACTGGAATGACAGCGCTGACCGCCTAGCTAGCGCTGCTCTCCAACGACAAGCGGGGATCATGGTGGAGGACGAGGCAGATCTGCTGGATTTATTTACTCTCAACCGCTTGGACGAGATCCTGAAACCGGAGGTTATCCAAGAGGGGTCTGTGGCTCACGTGGCGCCCGTCACCACCGGCTCCCGAGCTGGATCCAGACTCGGTGGATCCGGATCCAATGGGTGAGCCCGGATCTGACGGATCTAGATCTGCCCCCGAAGTCCTTGGAGAAGAAATAGTGAGGGATCTTCGTATCTCTCGGTTCCGACAGGCGCAGGATGAGGAAGCATGGATCTCGGGACTGAAAACATACCTGGCAGACAGGATCCAGCACTTGACACAAGATGAGGTCAAATCTTATAGCAAGATGTCGACGGATTACGATGTGGATCTGAATGACCTGCTCTATTATTGTCCACCTACGAAGCATATCAACACGTGGGTGAATGTGTAGATTGCGAGACTGGAAAGGGCCGACCTACAATCCAGGGTACCCCTTTCCGGTTATCGCAATGGATCATATACCATCCCTACCCAAGTCGTTTAAGGGTAACACTGAGTTATTAATTTGGGTGGATCTGTTTTCGGGATATGTAATCGCCAATGCCAGTGGATCCAGGACAGCGCAGACAATCGCTGGATCGTACGAAGAGTGTGTATTTAGGCGTTTTGGCGCTAGTGAAGTGATCCGACATGATCTGGAGCCTGGATTCATGGCCGACTTTTTCGGATCCTTCAACCGGATCCTGGGCCAGCGACAACGAGCGACTATGGCGTACAGGCCTCAAGCGAATGGAACAACGGAACGTATGGTGCAGACCGCCACCCGCGCGCTCAAGCTGTATGTCCAGGACCTGGATCAGCGGGATTGGGATGACTATGCGGAATGACTCAGCTTTGCAATCAATACAGCTCAGGATCGGATCCGGGGAGAAACACCGTTCTACGTAGTGCATGGATGGGACCCCAGATCCACCCTCGAAGCCACGATTCCGGTAGGTAGTACTCGCCGCCAGGATCGGGATCCAAGGAGGTGGAGGTGCCAGATCCAGTGTCAATACCAGCAAGCGAGGGCGCAAATCAATGAGCGGTTGCGGAGGGCTATTGTGGATCGGGCGGATTCACATAACGAGACTGCTCGCCCGCACCAAATCGAGGCTGGATCCAGAGTGTGGTTGTACCTGGATCGGGTGAAGGAGGGGTACGCTCGCAAGCTAGCCCACATGTGACGTGGTTCATTCCGCGTAGCGGAGAAGGTGGGGGAGTTCGCTGTGCGGATCGAAGTGGCTGGCACTGAGTACAGGTTATTCCCAGTTGTGCATGTGTCCAAGCTGAAGCTGGTGAAGAATTTCCCAGGTGGGCCCCAGATCCAGTTGAACCCAGGTGTCACGCGCCGATTGGATTTCGATGAATCATTACTGCCAGTAGACAGCTGGATCCAAGATCTGGGTGAAGATGAGTTCGAAGTAGAGAAAATTACCGACATGAGAACAGGCAGAAGAACTCGTTATGGCAGGGTTTACCGTGAATTTCTGGTGCATTGGAGAGGGTATGAGGATCCATCGTGGGTGGATGAAGCGGATCTGAACTGCGGAGCTGTGCTACATGAATTTTTGAGAGGCCGCGCAAATCGTAACTGTTTTGGTGCGATGCAGTCCCTTGAAGAGTAGTGGGAGAGGGATCCACCAAGGTGAGTTGGTCATCCTGGTGAGAGCGATGCGGTGATGGATCTGCAAGGTGGTTGCAGATCGGAGGATTGGTTATTGCGTGATATGTGTATGACGAAATAGAAGAGAACAAGTGCAACAGAATATGACTTAAGTCAGACAAGGGATCCCAGATCCAGCCAGATCCAGTACGGATCCCGTAGGTATACAACTTAGTTTCTATCGACAGGGGGCGGGATCCAGAACAATCAGGATCCAGCCCCAAATCCATCTACCAGATCAAGAATATGGATCAAGAAGCTCGATCCAGCTGGAACCCCTCGAAAGAGCAAAGAGCACTAATACGTAGATGATATGCGGAATGTAGGATGGGAAAATGAAGGATTGGAGCTAAAGTGGAATGTGTTACGAGACGTATTAGGCTGAATATGGCAGATCCACCGAAATCTTGGACGCACGGCTACGTGGTGACTTCGGTGGATCGGTATCCTGGAGAGTGTCGGCACTTTACCGTAATAATCGGGCCCAGTGCGACAGGGCAGATCCATCGAAACTCGCAACGTAAAGCCGTTCAGCGGGTAGAACTGTTGGTATCGGTGTCTGGATCTGGCGACGCGGTTCCTTTTGTGGTGCTATTGCTACCAGAGCCAGATCCACCTCAGTTGTGGGCGTTATACTGGCTGCTATAACACCCAGGATCTCGTCTTCACCTTTCTTGCACTTCACAATCTCGAGCGTCCACGGGGAGAGTAGCGCAGCCCACTGGCCGAGTCGACCATGAAGTCCCGTGGATCTGAATAGCCAAGCTAATGTGGAATGCCTAGTTAGGACTTGGATCTGGTGTCCCACCAACATGTTATACCCCAGATCCAGGATCCGCAGCAAGGCCAGCACTTCTTTCTCGACTACGCCGTAGTTGAGCTCATTTGATTTCAATGTACGACTGGTGAACATAGCCTGGTGATAGACTCCCGCATGTTCCTGCATCAGAGCCCCCGAGATGGCACATGTGCTGGCATACACCACTATCACCGGCAATTTGTCGGGATCGAAGTGTCGCAGGATTGGGGTGTCCGTGATTCTTTCCTTTAAGATGTCGAAAGCCCGGTGAGCTCTTATCCATTGTGAATCCACGCCAATCGATCCGTTCGGATTTGGATCCAGGTTATTGAATCTGGGATCTACCTGTTCAGGAGCTGGGTTATCTGGATCTGGGGTTGAACGAGTCACTCTAGCTTGGATCTGAGTTTGTTTCTCTGTCTTGCTCATCGCCGCAAAGTCCACTTCTCGCAGTTTGTAAAGAAAGGCCGTGTAGATAGCGTAATCCTCGATAAATCTGCTGTAATAGTTCAAACTACCGAGAAACGATTGCATGGATCTGAGCGACTGGGGAAACGGCAGACAGCTAAGTCTTTTGGATTTGCCTCCAATCCAGAGCTCGACACTTGATGGCCTAAATATTCCACCTTGCTCTTGCCCAAAAACGTTTTACCACGCTGATGGAGAGGTTCCACCGATCGCACGCATCTAACAGATCTTTCACCCTGTCACATAGATGGTCCCAGGACCCCGCAGTCACCAAGATGTCATCTATGTAAGATCTCCGTCCTAGCACCGATGGTTTGATTCGATCCGGTGATTCATCCTGACTTTGATCCGTGCTTACTTCATCGGATCCAGCCAGATCCATCGAGTTTAGATCCATCTTTATTGGATCCACTGGATCCAGGTCGCGGGATCCGAGTAAACCCACACAGTGCGCTATCCAGCATACGTTGGTAGATCTGGGGTGCGTTCTTCAAACCGATAGGCATTCGGTTCCACTCAAACAATCCGAAGGGGGTAATAAACGCCGTGATTGCACGAACTCGATCTGTCATAGTCACCACCCAGAATCCACTAGCCATATCAAGTGAACAGTACCACAACACTTTGTCCAGATCCTCCAGTAGATCATTAATCAGATGCATCGGGTAGATCATCAGCCAAGTCAAGCTATAAACCAGTCGGTAGTCGATACAGAGTCGTATGTCTACGCCGTCCTTTTTAATGATCACCACGATTGGGGATGCTCATGGAGATGTTGAGACGCTGATGATCTTGGCTCCGAGCAATCCTTTGATCAGGTCCGACAACTTTTCCCCTGATTTGGGGCGCCACCTTGCGTACACTCTGGGCGATTGGCTTGGCATTACCCACATCAATATCACAGACGACTCCACGTGCAGCCGGAGGTAATGCATTGCCCTTACCGATCAGCAAATGCCGACACCTCCAGATCCGCCGTCGGAGACGCTCTATTTCTTCCGGTGTGTTAATGTCTGGATCCCCCACTTGGATATCGTCGATTGTCACTTCTTCTGTTGTGGATGTGACCTCCGGAAGCACTGCCATCTCGGCCGCAACGTCCTCCGCGTGCAGATCCCCACTTTCATGGTAGCAAACCTGTTCGACAGCCGTTGAAGCCTCCGGCCTTGGATCCAGACTATCCGTTGGATCTGGGATCTGGTCCTTCTCTCGGTGCGAATCCACCACTTGTTTTCTCTGGCCATCTGCTGATTCTTTCAAGTCCACCGGATCCCGGGCTCTTTCTGGATCTTGCGCTTCAAAAAACATGCCTAGCTCCGCTGTCGAGTTGAGTAGCGCTAGTGGATCACCTGTGGCTGGATCGGGAATCTGGTCGTCATCAACCCTCAGCTGGCCGTCGCCTGGATCTAGATCCAGCGACCTCTCCCCTGTCGCCATATTGGCTGGGTCTGGGCCTTTGTGCTGGTGATTGACGGTGCACTTCGGATACTCGGGCGGGTGTGACTTGCAAGTGCGTCACACCCGCAGGCCTGATTGTGCCCTTAGTGTTAGGTTGTCCGGTTGGGTCCAGCGACGACTTGTCCTGCCTATCCCCACTTCCAGATGGTCCGACTTCGGTGGGCGGGATGCATGCTGGATCCAGCCTTCGCAAGATGGCTCCCGGCGTCTGGTATTTGGGGCGCTCAACCATGGACTCAGGCAGTGTCCCTATAGGTTCTGCCATCCAGCGTCAGTAGTTGCTTGTAGTGCCAGATTCTGCCACTCCGTATAACGCCTGGATCCCACAGACACAAATCCCTGCAGAGGTGGGATCCGATCGCCGGCTAACCACATGCCTATTCTCTCATCCCGGCACAACACCAGCTTCTTCTCGCCAACATTGGTGATCTGAAGGTACGTGGTCTTACCCGGACCGTTCACCACGGTGGGCACCCACAGATCCCCTCGAGTCACCCACAACTTGTCGTGCCCCGACATTCGCAGGCGCACAGGAAGCTCCGCCGATTTTCCGACCCCTAATTACAGGTGTTGATCCAGCTTCACTAGCTGGACTTTGTCATCGTAGAACTGCCGGCGGCCACTTAGCTGGATCATGATTTCATCGGGCAAGCACAGGGATCCGTCGGCTGGACCCAGGCGGATCCCGGCCGGAACCATGAAGTCCATACCCAGGATAGCTTCTTGCCCTGACAGATCTCCAACCCAAATATCGAAAATATATACCAGGGATCCAGCCAGGGTGATCTTGACACGGGTTCTTCCTTCCGTCGTATACATATTTTCTCCAATACCCGCGCACGCTTGACTTTGACTCCTGTCGATGTAGCACCCAACCTTACGAGCAAAGGCGGTGTCCACAATTGACACCTCGGCACCTGTATCTAGGAGTAAGATCGCTTTCTCATTGTTGATCTTGCCGTGGATCTTGGCTTGTCGGAACCATTTACCTGGAGCGTGTTGCTTCCAATAGCCTCTCGACTCCCCTGGTAGCAGATCCAGGACGTCCACGCTGTAGTAGGCCTCAACGCGGCTAGCTCCAGGGATCTTAGTCACTACTTCTCCCACCGCTGGTTTAAACCACAGATCTGGATCCCGCTGCTTCCAATACCCCCTTCGACACCCTGGATCCAGATCCATCACCAACGTTTCTCTGGATCTGGAATAGTCGTTGGCTTGACAGATACTTGAGACTACAGGAGTACGTTTTCCACACAGATCAAATGTATTACCATGTAGATCCCGCTGCTTGTTACCTGGATCTACAGCTGGCTTGTGCACGAATGCATAGATGCAATATCTAGAACGCTCGGCTCGTACCGACCCAGCGAGCGTCCTAGTTTAACATCTTCTCAGCCATTTCTCCCCATCTGACGCTTGGTCCCGTAGGAATGCTGATTTCACCTTGCCTAACCAGGCTCTCGCTCGATCCTCATCTTTAACCTTGCCTGAGGACTCCTTAAGATCTGAGATCGCTGATATTCGAACTCACTGGATCATGGTGGACCCCGTGGATCCAGTGGTCATAGTGGCCATCGCGGCCCGATCCGTCGTCGGGAGGTCGATATCGTCTGGGTCATATTCCCAGTGTGGATCCAGGTCCGGCGATCCCGTAGACACCATCTCCACATCCTGGGACCCGGGATTCCGGATCCCTGTAGGTGTCGATGGAGAGGGCAGGGCTTGTTCCTCTTTCAAGAACCTGCTCATGGTGGCCTGGAAGTACGTCTCTAGCCTGCCAGCCGACGTATCTGAAGCCGAGGTCGTTAGATCCATCGAAGCTATGGGTTGCCTCTTGGATCTAGGTTTTGATTTCTCTCCTTGTTGGATCTGGGCTCTGGCTTGAAGCATAGAGGCTCCGGACGGTCCCAGCGACATGCGTCGTGGCTCAGACGATGTATATGATCCTTCCGCGGCTGACACGTACGACGACGCTGTCCTGCATCCGGTCGCGCCGATGTGCGTGGGAAGCCTTGGGTCTGCCATTGCTGAGTCTGTCTTCCGCTGGATCTCTCCTACCAGGGCCTTCAGCCTGTCGAAGAGGCCTTGTGTGGAGGATTGGATCTGATCCAGATCCAAGTCGAAGAGATCATCAGCGTCGAACCGGCCAGCTACCAGACCCGCTTCCTTCAGCAACGACATCAGGCCCTTGACCGCGTCCAATTTGCCTGTCGCCATCTGGGGAGGAGCGAGCGGGCCTTGTAGATCCCCGATCTGCTTCAGCTCAAGCATCCACATTACTCGATCCAGGGCTAGGAAGTCGCGTAGCTCCTTCTGGTGGAAAGCATCCTCCAGATCCACGTCGGGCCAACTCGGGACGACTTGGATTGGGTCTTCACCTTCTGGATCCGGCGCCTTCATCTTCACTCGGGTAGATGCTTGCTTCGCCTGGGTCCCACCACTTCGAGTGGATTTGCGTGAGGGGGAGATGTAGCGTTCAGGTTTGGCCATGGAATCAGCAAATCCATACCCTTCACGACCAGCCTGGGTTTGTTTTGTTGGTGGATCTTGACGTGGGTCAAGATCCACCGGGGTCCCCGAAGGGACCTGTGGAGGACGTTGGGTTTATCTTCCAGATCCGGATCTGCCTCGGTTCCGCCGACAGAGGTCCTCCTTGCACTCTGCCGATCCGTGGATCTAACTTCATTCAGTCGCGTCGTCGTCGATCCCAACTCCGATGACGCTTGGTCCCCTTGTTCTATCTTCACTTGAACATCTTCTAAGGACTCACGGTGAAATCCCGAGTCACCAGAAGATCCGGGCACGCGCACCATTGTGGTGTAGCGGGATCAGCAAAATCTGCGAGATTGCTGGATTCAACTTCCCAACTTTGCCCGGACACCGACTAACGGAGGGGTCCCCCGATGATCCGTGATCTGTGCTGAACTTGGTCACCTTGTGTACCCGTCGGTACGGCGGGTACAGCTGGATTTGCTCCTCTGGTAACTGGTGAAGAGTCCAAGTGTCGAAGAATGAATGTCTTGGCGAGACTTGGGGACCTTGGCAAGTAGGGTGGAAATCCTCACACTACTCGCGGTATAATGCCCTGATTCAGTGGTTTTCCGATTTGGATCTGGGGGGCCGTGGATCCAATACTCTGGATCTGGATCCGGCCCTGGGTTGCCTTATAAGGGTCCCTTGCCTTTGCGTGTCTTCCTTTCTTGTGCTTGCCGCTTCCTATAGCGGGATCTTGGATCTTGAGAAGCGAAGGATCTCCCGGCCAAGCAGTCAACTCCGGTAAATCAATATTATGCACTTAGACTATGGATCACTAGTAGGTTGGATCTGGCCAATATATTATCCAGATATAATACCCAACACTAGTTCTCCAACAAACTACCTTCGTAAACCTTGAGCGCAACTATAATTCCCGATTCCAAGCGAAGAGGAAGGCGTTTGCGATGTCCAAGGCAAATTCGGTTCTGATTATAGTTATGTCCTATACCATTCTTTATCGTATCATCCCATCTCGTCTTGCATCCCATCTGGCTTCAAACGCTTCCTCTATCCTTGCTAAGTCGTCCATGTCGTATATATCATGTTGTAGAGGCCCGGTCCAGCCGCCAAGCTCCAGATCCACTTATTACATCCTAGATCCACCATGTCAGATTTAGATCTGCCAGTTGCCTGGATCTAAATCTAGAGCCCTTGGACCTTGTTTCACCACACGTCCGTATGTCCGAACCCATCCATCCGAGCTTTGCGTTCAGACCCGTCTAATTCTAGACCCCAATCCACTGGATGTCTAGATCCAATTTTTGGATCTAGACTTCCGACCACTTGGATCTAGAACCTGCCCCTGTCATCCGTCCTCGATTCACCACTTGCACGCCTGATAAGCTTGTCAGCTTCCTTCCACTTGTCCGCTATCGTCTAAGAGCGTTGTCCGTTTAGAAAAATGATCGATTTTCCCCCGCCAGTTTATTTCCGCCCAGAAAAACTGAGGGTCCAAAAAATTATCTCCATCTCCAAGTAGAAAAAGCGGCCCCGCCAATTTATTCCGCAATAACCTATCTTCTTTCATATCAGTCATTTATTTAGGTTGTATCTGTTGCACTTCAACTCAGCGCGCGCATATTGCGCATTTTGCGAAAGATAGCCACGGACGCCGAGGCTTCAAGACAAGCGCGTCGGCATGTCCACAGCACACAGCACCGAGTCAGCGGCAAGTGAAGGAGACGCTTCAGCTCCAGACGCGCTGCAAGGACGCGTGACCATCCCTGGAGAGGAGATGGACCCAAGTCTGTGGTCTCCAGGAAGCACAGCAGGATCACAACCATCGTCAAGCCCGGAGGCTCAGGCTCCGCCAGCAAAGAAAGCAAGACTCTTGAGCGCTAGACCGAAGTCAAGGGCACAGAAAACGAAGACGACGAGCAAGAAGAAAGCGCCCAAAAAGACACCAGGCCCCAAGAAGAAGACATCCACTAAGAAGAGAGCTGCTGCTAAGTCATCATCAAAGCAAGCCAAGCCCAACCTACCCCCCAATGCGCTGGACAGTTGCCTTGACAGCTCTTGCGATCGAGACTCGCTTCAAGTACCGGAGAGCCAATTCTCGAGTCCGGCACGCCACATGAACCCATCGAGTGTGCGAGTGATAGTGATGAAAGCCCGGATACACGTAGTGCTGGCTCTGACGACGAGTGCTCCGATTCATCCAGTCAGGCCCGCTCCGAAGCTAAATCCAACGCCAAGGCTCACTAAAAAAAACGCCCAGTATCGAATCGACCTGTTGACGTGGTAGCGGACACGCTTCAAGCTGGGTTCGGTTCACTTGAACGCATTTTGGCAAGTCGCCAAGCTACGGTGCCGACCACTCAACTTGCCGGAGACATGAGCCAATTAGTCACTAAACTGACATTATCAATTGACACCGCCACTGCCAGCCAAGCTGCATTTATGGATATGCAGCGTGACGTGCACCAGTCGCTACGTCAAAGCGCCGAAAATCTTCAGCTGATGTCCGCCTCTGCGTTGGAAGTTTTCGCAAAAATGAAAGAGCAGGTATGTGGGTTTAGCTTTTGAAGCAAAACCCATCACGTGTTTTGCAGCCATAAGACCTCAGACGCTCTTTTTAGCTGTACTCGTTGTCATGGCGGTAAAAGCGTTCCATATACGCGTTCCGCTTCGCCTCTCCTAAGTTAATCTCATCTTCAGTTCGATCCAAGTGGTGGTCAAAGGCATTCATTGCTTTTCTCGCTTTTTCGCGCGATTCCTTGTCGCTATTCCACTCGAAAACATCTTTGTCACCAATGTCGACAAGCAAATTGTGCAGCACAGCAGAAGCACATATCATCCGAGCATTGGTTGTGTGCGCGTGTATGTCTGTCAAGCCACGCAGCAGTTTGAAGCGCCCCTTGTATTTACCGAACACGCACTCAACGAGTATGCGGGTCGATGAGAGATGAAAGTTGTAGCTGCTCAATATTAAAATCAAATGTTAGTTATGTATCAAGGAAAATCCAAACAACTAATGCATTTACCAGCGCTGTTTCCTTGACAAGCGTTTTCCACGTCATTCATCGAATGGAACCATGACGAACGGCCATATCTTGAACCCAGCATCTGCTAACCAGTTGATTCCAGGAGGACACAGGTACCGCGCGCGGGTCCCCGGCACTTCCGATTGGTTCCACATGGATTGATCGGAGTTGCTACCGGAGAAAACCCCAAAGTAGCGAAATTTACCGCGGAAGTCAATAGCAGCCAAACAATTATAGGAAGGATTCCCACTTTTGTCGTAGAAGCCCTATAAGCAGCATACGCCGTTAGTATGCGTCGATCAGTACCCAAAACAAGCATTACTGACCATGTGATCCCGGGGGCGACGCGTGTGAATAATAGTGCCATCAAAAACACATGCAACATCAGGAAAATCACTTCCACGTTGGACGAACCCCTCCACTAAGTCGTCCCACTCATCTACAGCACTAGGAGCTGGAAAGTAAATGACATCGGGCATCATGTCATACAGCAAGTCTTCTAGCCTCTTGATGTAAACACCAGCGACCGTCCGTGACATCCCAAGTTGTGCAGCAGCACCGCCAATTCCATCCCCATCGATCCCACTATCGTTGCCGTAATACGTTAACAAAACAGCGAGGCCGATATCAAACGCGTACTGTGTGTTCTGCGCAGGGAAACCATACTTATGTAGTACAATGGTTCCAGCAAACGCACCAGTGCGTCAAATGATTCAGGACTGCAACGCAACGTCTACTTGTACGCTGTCCGGGACCGTTGGGCCTTCAGCGTCGCAAAGAAGTCGGCACGAACCACAACTTTTTCCTGGATGGGCCCTCGTATTGACCGTCCATCAAGTTGCCCCAGAGAGACAGCTAGCAAGATGTACAGCAGCCCCAACAGCACGATTTCTTCCACTGTCACATCAGCTTTCTGTCCTTCATCGGTAGGCACGGCAACGGCGCTCTCATCGCCATCCTGTAGTTGCGCGACTGCATCAAGGTGGGTGGCACCAATGGTGTCCTCCGACCTGGCCCTGACTGCATCCAGCGTCACAGGTCCACTCGCGGAAGCATTGGAGCTGTCCTCGATGCACATCGCGCGTAGGCCACGGTCGTCAGCATTACAGGCAGTCTCTCCACCGTCTATAAGCCTTGCTCGGCTGATAGAGCCATGGCTGCAGTCTTCTATTGTGCACACCACACCAAAACCAGTATTATATTAGAAGCCGCAGCGTCAATACAGCCCAGAAGATCACGCACCAAAGTCTACGTCCATGGGTAGTGCATCCGCGTGGACGTCTGAGGAGGCCGGCGCGCTGCCCTCCATGTTGGTGTCTTCCTCCATCTTTGCACGCGATTTCTCCTTCCGCAAAATAATCCGGTGCCGCTCAAAAGAAAGAGGTGCCGCACCAGTTTCCTATTTGCCGTATTATACTGAGACGTTTTCGACACCTCATTTTTTAGGACTACTTTAGAGAAAAAAATAGGCGAAAAAAATCGATCAATTTTCTAAACGGAAAACGCTCTAAGCACAGTTCAGCACTTGGATCCGGGCCATTCGTCATTATTATGAACCAATGACGTGGTCTGGATCCATCAGCGCCAATCTCGGAAAGTACCGCTTCTCCACACCGATGCTCTAGACGAGCATCCACTTCTGAGAAGCTAGCTCGAAGAGCCTCCATGGAACTAAGTCGCCGAGACTTCTCCACCCAAAGCTCAAAGCGAGAGTCATACTCCATAGAGTCTTCCCCAGGTTGAAGGACCACGGGATAAGTCCGCATGGGCGGCACCGAACCTCGCTGGCCCTGGACTCGCAGTCGTTCACGGTACTCTGAGAGTGGTGTGACTTGCGGAGTCAGGAAGCGCTCCCGGAGCGCGGTGCGCTGTGCCAGCTCCTCGGGGGTTCGAGCGGCTGGACCTATCACATAGGTATTCAGCAACTGCGAAGCAGCTTGGCGAGCAGTCTCCGCCGGATCGCAACATTCATTATGCTCCTATGAGCCCGTCGGCTTTTCCCGTCCAAACGGAGGGGTTTGCCGTGGCTCGGGTCAGACCCGGAGCGTTGGTGCTGACCCAGCGGCGCCCCTGCTTATAGCTGGGAAGCGCGAGGCGACCGACGGCGCGGTCGCGAGCCCTCGGGGCGCTGTTGATCTATCCGTCCACGACGCCAGGGCAATCCTGCCGGAGGGGCACTTCAAACTCCCATGAGTTTTCCGAGTGGGGGTAGCCTCTCCACTTTACCAGATACTGGTTATGCCCACGGCACCGGCCGCCGCGCTCCGCGGCGGGCTGTCTCGTTGGCGTACTCCTTCGATGGCTTCTCCACCAACGACGATGTTCTGGTCATCGAACTGAACTACGCCTTCGACTGCATCTTGGGGATGTCGTAGCTCGCTCGCTACCAGCCGGAGATCGACTGGTTAGCCCGTTCAGTCCGCCGTCGCGCCGGCTACGATGTCAGTGAAGTGTTCACTCACCTGCTCGTCGCCCCGTCGCGCCACGTCGCCGTCGTGGATCGGACATCCACGACACATCCCCTACAACGAGAGAGCGATGACCCTCGTTATGTGGAGTGCGCGGTCTCCTTCATTGGCCCAGTCAGCAATCCGCCCTCGCGAGCAGCATGCAAGGGCATCAAGAGTAACGCGGTCGAGCAGGGGCTCCCGCACATGGAAAACGCGGTCGAGCAGAGGCTCCCGTACGTGCAATACGCGGTCGAGCAGAGGCTCCTGTACGTGCAATACGCGGTCGAGCAGGGGCTCCCGCTCAAAAATGCGACGGTCGAGCAGCGGCTCCCGTTCGCCGACGATTCCATCGCGCAAGAAACCCTGCGCGACACCGGCATGACCGAGACCGAGGTACCATGCCTAGAGAAGGTTGAAGTGTCATCCAGTGAGACTTCGGCCTCGAGCAGCGGCTCGAGGCAACTGTGAAAGTCCAAGCGCAACCGTTCCGGGCGCCGACGTCTTTGACGCCGACCTACCGCGGCCAATCAGGCCCCGTCGAGCGAGAGCGTCAACGTCGTCGACTATTCGGAGGACTCTCCGAATCGGATCCGCACGGTCGAAGTGGCCAACCCTCCCTCCGACGCGGCAACCATCACGCGGCACCCAGGCCTTGCCTGGAAGAATTTCCTGTGTGGTGTAGCAGACGGGCAAAAACTCGTTAGCTTCCCACTCCACACCCACAACACCTACGCTCGGCGAGCGTAGGCTTGTCGGGCGAATCCGAAGATCGCCCAGTCCGTTTACAGCGGTGTAG
>BSXT01001352.1:0-26695 GCA_030267785.1 Phytophthora fragariaefolia
GGGGTTGTTGCCAGCGGGGGTCATAGGACCAAGACCCTCGAGAAGGCCAGGGTCCTGGGTCGGCTGCGAAGCGGGGTTCAAGGTCGTCGTAGAACCTGAAGCCTTGAGGGCACGACCTTGCGTCTGAGGTCCGAGACCCTGAAGATAGGTAGGATTCTCAGTCGGCAACGACTTGGGGTCAATCGTGTGGAAGTTGCTGTTACCAGATCCACTGTTCTTGCCCTCCTTTGCTAGGAACTCTGCCCAAGCCTTGTTGAACTGAGCGTTTTGGCCGTAGCCGGGCATGCCAGGACTCAGCTGGGGACCAAGCCCTCCAAGGTGAGCCGGGTCCATGGTCGGCAGCGACTTGGGGTCAATAGTGAGGTAGTTGCTGGAACCATCTTGAGAACCAGCCAACTGTTCCATGGCCTTCTTAATCGTGGGGTTGTTTCCGGCAGGCACAACAGGGCCGAGCCCAGCAATCGTTGAGGGGTCAACGTGAGTGAGCGAGGACGGGTCCACGGTCTGAGTCTTGGAGGACTCCGCAGATGCGCCGGTAACGGCGATGGCGGCAAGAACGAGACCAGCGGTGAACTTCATCTTATGATGCTTTGATTCACGGGTACTGGTGTGGAATGCGCTGTTTGTCAGAAATTAGAGAATGGACGCTCAGTAGCGCTTGGCTAGGTTCCCACTGGGAACTTGGGAACTTCCCAGACGCCAGCAGTGAACGCCATTCATTGAACACTCGGCATCCTACGTAGGATAAAGGAAGTGGATAGGATTTCTATCCACTTGATTTGTCGCGCATCGCAAGACACTATTATTTAATACTTGTACCTACAGTACACGTATTGTCGCAATACACATGTACTGTACTGTACTACTACATGTACATGTTCAATACTGTACTGTACAATGTACTACGTTGTACTTAGTACAGTACCACATGTATTGTGGGCATGAGAGTTTATGCATATGAAGAATAATCGGGAGCTGCCTCTCATCCACTGGACGGCTGACAACTGGACGACGTCCATCGCCTGGGTCCGCCAATTCGAACAGAAAAAAAACAAGTCACTGGCATGCGTGCATTTGATCGACTCGACCAAATGCACGACTGTCGGTGACTTGTACTTGAAGTAATTTTTTGTCGATGATCGACAAAATTACAAGAGGGGGGGCGACTGCTGCAAACCAATATTTCCATCAGTTTTTTAAACTAGTCAAGCTTTCATTAAAAACCGTCGACAAACGGAGCCTGGGGTATGGGAGGCACCACCGCATGCTTGAGACACATCGGCAGTAACTGTTGAGCCAGGGCGGGTTGGTCGTCTCGATGCAACGGTACGTTGGCAACAACGTGTGGCAGCACGTCTTTCCACGAGAGAGTTCTCCCATTCCAACGCTGCTTGGGTAGCATACGTTGGGCAGCAGCACGGCTGTTCAAGAAAGTTGGCGCTCCGAAAACCCCGCAAAATTACCGAAAATTTCCTTTGTCAAAGTGCACCCCTGTTGGGCAATAGGATACATGTAATCATTTGTCATAAGGCGCAGGTACAGAAAAACAGTCGATCCGACTCTCGCGCCGAATGCTCCAACAAACGGGGATACCACGAGCAACTAGAGCGTTCGAAGGAAGCCAAAGGAATTCAAGCGTACGGCTGTCAACAACGACAAGAAGACCAATGTAGTTGCCCCTCGAAATCGCGAAGAAAATCTGTCTACTGCCACATTGGCAAGTGGTTTAGGAAGTCAGCTGTACCGACAAGCTCATCAACACCGATGAACGTTGATGGATCCCTACAGTAAGTCACCTTTGCTGCACTAGTAGACACATTATTGTAGAGTCATTGCATGTATTATAGCTAAGGAGGTGGGATGTACTTGGGATTCGAGTTTACACTTCGTACTTCATAAGTACATTATTGCTCCGTTTTTATACCCTTGAACTTGTCATGTTTTTCAAACCACTGTCCAATTTTTAAATCACAGTGATTAGGGTGCCCTTTGACAAAGGTATTTCGGTCGTACATGCACTCTGTTTTATATCGAGGATGCCGGGCTACAGATACAGTACCACTGAGAAATGGACCTTCCAACCTCTGAAATCGTATTAAAACTGGGCCGGCAATCGAATATTACAATCATGTGTTGAATCAAATCAAATCAAATCCTTATCGCATATGGTCCACATGTCCAGATCTTCCTTGAAAGTGATACATCTCGTCTGCGTGATTTAGAAAGGGTACTGTACAAGCTGCATGTGGATTTCAGTTTCTGTACAATACGCCCAGCTTCCGCGCCATCCCACCGAAGCTACCAGTGAAAAAATAAATCCCTGTCAGCAGAATACTACTGCCCAGCAATACCTCGGGCAGCGATATCATATCCCAGCAACTCACCGAGTAAAACCCAACAACGACGTCCTTGGAAAAGCTCCACTGTATTATACTTCATATTATAAGTAACTGTTTATTGTTACCATATCATCCCCTGTAGACTCGCTTCATCTAAACGCGCGGACCATCTGTACAGTTTACGGTGCAGTACAGACTGTCCTGTATGGTAAACGTTTCCGCCACGTCAGTGGTGCCATATACCGGTAACTACAGTACCACAGACATGTACATGATCGGTGCATGCACGGTACCAGTAACAGTACATGTACAGTACACGTACTGTAATACACACAATGATTGTTACTAGTACACGTACGGTACACTACGCGAGAGCTGAAGAGCACACCGCGATTTTCCTTAACGGCACAGCTGCGTCCAGTTCCCAACTACTAGTAGGACTTAAGCCGACTTACTCAGTTTTTTAGAACCATCATTAACTTCATATTCAGTCCAAATCGTTTTCCCTGACCTACTTAGCTGTACGGAGTGACAAAATGCCCGATTTTCACAATACATGTACATGTACAGTACAAGTTGTAATATAGGTACATGTACACTACTACATGTACATATTAATACGTACATGTATTCATGTATAATACAACGAAGGCTTCCCAATCGTGGAGATAATCATGAGCGCTCTGAGGTACGGATGGGAATCGGTCTGCGCAGCAATCCTAGCACACCTGATACTATCCGGATACACGTGGACAACGTCTCTATCAGGTATAGCAGGATTGTCATGTATGCGATTCAAAGGTAAGATATAGAGCTTTTCATGGCCACTAAGGTATCATGTGTGCCAGGATTGTCTGTACACTAAGATACTGTACCGGTACATGTGCATCAACGTAGCGTACATGTATTGGTACATGTAATGTTACAAAATGCGGTACTGTAGGTACATACCAGAAATCCTGGTATGAACCTCATTTTTCTTGCACAACAGATTTGAACAGGAGCGCTTGTAGTACAGTGTACAGGACAAGCTGTATGAGGAGGGTGTCAGGATATACATATTTTGAGGTTAAAATATACATTTTGGTGGGCACAACATACAGCAGAATAACTCTAACGCCCAACTCGCGCTCTACGCGGACCTAAAGACCTTGAGTTGGAGGCATATGCCCTCCTGCGCTTACGCGCGGGGATCAGCTCGCTGCGTTCCCAAGATATTTTGTATCGGAAAGGTCATCTGTATGTTTTGGCCCTAAATCTCTATACATGTACATGTAGTGGGTAGTGGGAACCTTTTGCCCAAGTAGGTTTACAATGCAACTTGCCAAATGAAAGACTATTTGTGATCGGCTAGTCCTAATTGAGCTTTTCCCCAAACTTTGTGGTGGCGAAGATATTTTTAGGTGGCTGTAGCTCCAAAACGTCGCAGAATTCGTCAAATCTGACCTCAAAATCGGATTCTACTGGCGCTAATTATTATACACCCTTCACCCTTATATCCATCCAACTATCGCATATGGAAAATCACCATCTTCCTTGTCGAATCTGACCTCCAATCTTGGTTTAAAGTATTATGGTCAGCGTGATTCATCGGAACCTATAATAACCGTTCATTCTGTGAATGAAAGTGCTACTTCAAAGATAATAATGAAAGCTCCAATTTGAGGCTGGCAAGGTTCTAGAAGGCGAGTTGCCGTGCCCGGCACTAACGAGCCATTCCGCAACTTTCAAGAAACCGCAAATCACCTTACTACACCAACAGCATGAAGTTCTTAGCAGGACTCGTGGTTGCTGCTGTCGCGCTTGTCGGCTCCTCTACCGCCTCGGAGACCATCACTGTTGATCCCTCTACTCTAACCAAGATCAATCCCGAGAACCAACTCCCGGGTCCTACTACATCGACGTCCACAGCGAACCCATCTCTGTTCATGGGCATTGGCCCTGAGGTGTTCCCCGGGGAGCCAGACTACAACACCCCGAGTGCCTCCTCAGGTACTGGAAGCTTCGGATCCGTTGGATCGTCCCTTGCTAGCAGCGGCACGACATGTAACCAGGCTTGTCCTGATGACTACGACCCTGTGTGCGGAACCGACGGAGTCACGTACAGCAACTCGTGCAAGCTGGGTGTCGCTAGCTGCGAAAACTTTGCCAAGGCCATCTCAAAGAAGTCTGACGGTCCATGCCCTTAAGCCTCGTGACAGACTCTCTCATGATTACTCTGAGGTGTATGCACCGTACCTCACAGAAAACAAGCTTCTGAGTCTAGCGGACTTGGTAGTCATCTTAACGGTTAAACGTGCTGCAAATTCAAAAAGCTGCTTAGTGTTAAGTTTTAGTACCCCCCCAAAAAAATGATGATTGGCCAACACAGCTGAAGTTTTGCACCGGAGGTGGTGGCCTGTTATCTATTCTAGATCCTCGGCTGTTTGACTGGGCAGTACAGTTTTGTCCACCTCGTTCTCTTGAAGTACTACTAGTACGAGGTGCTCGATAAAGTGCCTAGCGTTACTTTGGTGTGGATGTTGTTCTAGTCGCTCGAGTATTTACTCTATCTTTCGCTCGGCGTTTTTGACCCTCGTCACCAATAGCACCGCTTCCTCTACCCATTGAAGTACTTGTACTCGATCAAATTTGCACTTATTACCACCACGGGAGATTGATTATTCTATCCGAGCTTCTGCGGCTTAATATCGATGCTTGAGCGTGATTTACAAGATAACGCTGGGAATGCATGGAGACGAACCCCTTGCGTTTGCAATTTTTGTCTGTGAGCGAGCCCCCTGCACCTACTCCCACTTCGGGTATGATGCAACTTGCAAGAGAAACATCCTCACGGCGTCACTTCGAAGAATAATTAGGCGTCTGCTCGGCATTTGATACATTGCAGTGATAATATCTGGAGTTTCGAAATTGCTATTTTTATCTTAGTAATCCGCCCACTGTAGTAGGTCACACTGAACAAAACGCTAACACACGCGGGGGAAGCTGGCACTTCCGTCAGTTGGCTGCCAAGTGTATTGCGCTTGCCGGCTTTGAGATAAAACTAGAAGTGAGTAAACTAAGACACGCATGCCGACTAGCTGCTATACCCCGCCACCACCAGCGTCCCAGTGGTGGCGCTCTACACGACACTCAGAAAGAGCTCCCTACTGCAACTTGCACCTTGCACCATGCACCAGCTTGAGTCAACGAACGCACGCACGATGTGTTCTCGAGCACGCCAAGCCAGCACTCACTGGTTGCGGCGCCTGAGCCCAGCACCCCTGCATACTGGCTGACAGCAGCAGCACTCGCTGAGCAACAGTACACATGGCTAACTGCAACCACATGCTGGCAGCAGCCCGCTGTCGCGAAGACCCGGGGTTGTTCCCAAAGAGGAAAGTTTATTAATGATAAAAAGCGAAGCAAACAAATTTTGAGGACCTGAACTAACTTGTCTCCTGTCGTTCTCTTTGTACTCTTGTTCGGGTCTGATGTTCATGCAGCTGTGAGCGCGTGCCTGCGCCCACTCAGAGCTTGCGCCTCGTGCCCCAAGCCCAGTAGAACCTCCTGTCGTAATCCTTGTCATAGCTCACAGACTCCGTGACGCGTGCCGAGTAGCTTCTCGCTCTCTCATTGGACTCCAGCCCGATCGCGAGTGGAATCTTGACGCTGCAGCAGAGCCCAAGCTTGATTTAAGCTGCAGCCACGCGACACTGGCCTCCAAAGCTTGTTCACGACAGTAGCGTTCTTTCACTTGTCGAGTTGAGCGCGAAGCTCGTCATCGCCGTTTGTAGTCACGTAGTCTTGGACTTTGACAGGAACATCTTGGAGTAGTGTACTCAGCGGTTCCCACGAATTTTCGATCGCCTGCAGCCCCAATCATGAAACGAGAAACTCCCAGCGGTCAAACTCCTGGTTGAAACGATGATCAACAAATTTCTCCACTCCTAGTAGCATACCTTGGTTCTACACGAGTTCCAGCAGTTCAGTAGTCGTATCCAGATCGGAGTCGGCATAGAATTTCAGACGAGAGGCATGCACCTCATACTTGCGTTCCGTTACTAGGTGTTCAATTTCAAATGAGTGTGGTAGAGCAGCAACCACTTTGAACGGACCGACCCAGTGACCTAGAAGCTTGTGGTTTGGTAGGCGCCGATCGATTCTTGACCAAAGAACGAAATCGCCGACGTCAAAGTTGGCAGGATTGCCATTGTGCGCTGCCATATCACGAAGCCGCTGGCGCTCCTTCACATCGGCCACCTCTTGGTGCATGGCGTGCAACGATGAGCGGAGTCGGTCCACCTGCTCTCCAATGTCGTTGAGTTCGACCATGCGTTCACATCTTTCACCAGTCGCAGGTACAACAATTGCGTCCAAAACTGACGACGCCGGCAGCGCAGTGAATACTTCGACCGGGGACCGATCTGCAAGCGAGTGAACCCGAGTGTGGTTCAAGTTCGCCTCCACTGCGGGTAGCAAATACGACCACTCATGCTGGTCCAAGCTGTACTCCATCAGCAGCGCGCGGAAAACTTGCAGAACATCCTTGTTCAGCCTTTCCACTGTCCCGTTAAGCCATGGCGAGTAGACTGGGGAGAAGCTAAGCTCGATTTTCAATCTAGCCGACAAATTCTTCAACATTTCATTTCGGAAATGCGTTCCTTGATCGAATTGCAGCGTATCCGGCATTCCATACCTGGCATACCAGAGTGTGAGAGCCTCGGCGGCGATGTAGGCCGTGGGAGTGGCGCATGGAAACAGCTCACAAAAGTGCGAGAGCCCATCCTTCACCACTAAAAGGTAAGCTGGATCGCCAAAACTTTCTCCTAGCGACAAAAAGTCCCAATGAACGACTTCATTTCGCCTAGTTGCCTTTAACAGCGGGCCATACGGCCGAGGAATTTGACGCGGGCCCTTGAAGTGTTTGCAGAGCAGGCACTGTCGGACAAATTTCGCCACCTTATCATCCAGCTTTGTCAAAAAAATAGAAGCGTGCCTTCAATGCTAACACCATCGGCTCCTGTCCACGATGGCCTTGCAACCCACAGTGCGCAACCGCAAAAAGACGGACGATCAGGTCTTTTGCATTACTGGGGATCCAGATCCGGTTGCTGATCATGACCACACCATCCACCTCTTCTGAATCAACCTGCAGACGCGAGAGCTCACGCAAGGCGGCTTGCTGAGCAGCTATAATGTCATCGGGCGTAGGAAAAACAAATCCTTCATCACTAAGCGGGCGAAATCGTGACAGGTCCTCCACCGGAGCGACTTGATGATGTCGTGTCCGTACTGCAGCTACATTCACTGGGTCACGTGCATGTCAGCGAGAGATTATGTCTGCCCAGACATTCTTTTCTCCTGGAATGTGCTCAATAGTATATTGGAGACCACACAACCGCATTGCCCAGCGCTGAAGACGATCGCGAACATGTTTCTTCAGCTCCACACTTGGCGCGAAGATATATGCGAGATTCGCGTGATCACAATATAGGCGGAAACCATTTGGGCGAAGAAGAAGGTAGTCGAGGTCGTGACACGCCTTGACAATGGGAAATGCCTCTTTCTCCACTACCGTCCAGTTGAGCTCCGAATGCTTAAACAAACCGCCCTTGCACACAATTATCTCATGTTGTTGCTCATCCACGGGCAACGATGCATTCCAGTGTCGGACTTGGGTGACGACAATACTCTACCCGTTAGCGGACGCGTCAGTGAAGAGAAACAGCTCAGCATCGGGGTCCGGGAAGGACATGAGCGTAGAGTCAGCGACCAAGGCCACTACCGATGTAAACACAGCTTCCTCAGCAGGTGTCCAGGTCGTGGCTACGCTCAACGCATTACGGTTCCGTCGACCGATGCGATTGCGCTCCGAGTTCAGTTTGTCATGTAGTGGAGCAATCACCCGAGCATAGCCAGGTAGAGAATCATGCAGCCAGTTCGTCGCACAGACGAAGTACTGTAAGTCGGCGACCGTGGCTGACAGAGGAAGATTGGAGAGCGCAATGACGCGAGCTGGGTCATGACGAATACCCTAGCTCGAGATGAGGCGTCCACACCACAATATCTCCAACTCGAACAAGGAAGACTTGGCCATGTTGAGCTTGAAGTTGGCATCGCGGACGATCTCGAAGAACACTCGGAGCGTTTCGAGGTATTCCGTCATGGTGGGCGCGAACAAGATGACGTCGTCTACCCACACCAAAGCTGAGTGGGGTATTAGGGGAGCCAACTTGGTTTGCACTTGGCTCTGGAAATGCAGGGCCGAGTCCATGGCTCCCTGAGGAACCCGGTTTGGTGTAAAGACTCCTTCTGGCGTAACGAACGAAAACATCTCCCGGCTGGCCTCATCCAGGGGCATTTTGCCAGAAGCCCTGTGTGACGTCGACTCGTCCAAAGACCTTCTTGTTCATGAAGGCGTCGATAGTCGTAGCAGCGGAGGGCATCGTACCAGCAATGGGGACAGTCATACTGTTAACGGGCCTGTAGTCGATGGTGAGTCTGAACTGGTCTTGCGTACCAGGCTTGCGCACAGGAACTACTGCTCTTGCCCAGCGCGATGCATTGTTCTGTCGCACCAACCCGCTAGCCACCAACGTTTTCACATAGTTGCGGATGAATTGAGCCTGTAGAGGCGCATACTTGCGCGGAGGGCTCCGATATGGTACGGCATCTGCCGTCAGAGTGATCCGGAGAGGTTCAACATTCGCAGGTGGGTCGGGACCTACGCTCTCACGCCAAACATCGTGATGCGCTTCGATTATCTCACGCAGCTTATCAACATGCTCCGACGGCAAGCCATTGGCTACCGCGCGGTCAATCAGTTGGGTAAGCGAGTCGGCACATCCAGGGTCAGCTTGAGGTTCAGGAATGCCATGGCCTACTGGAAACTGGTCCACTTCGTCGTCTAGCAATGGCGGACCAGCTAACTGGGCAAGTTGCTGTTCGACGTCGATGCCGAGGCCCTTCAGAACATCACGACCCAGCATGAACTCGTCACCAGCGCCCTCCAAAATTAGACACGCCACTGAGTGCAGCGACACCTGGCCTGCCAACGTGGTCAACTCCAAATCCAGAAGTACTTCCTGGTCACATAGCTGAACTCGTCCATCGGCCATAACGGCTTCCACAGCATTCGACAGACAGGGTGACTACCTGGAGCGTGGGCTGCATTGCGCGGAGCGAGTCGACCACATCACGGGAACAATGCTCTGGTCGGCACCCGTGTCAGGTGAGTAGGCCATCTCCAGTAGCCCATTGATACGTACAGACCCTGCGGCCGTTGCGTACCGTGCAGTCTTGGACCTGAGTGCGCCCGAGCGTGCTCCTTGGCCTCGCGGAACTTCTTCTTCGCATCCTCACGCTGCGATTCCGTTGCTGTAAGGCAGTCCTTGAGCCAATGAGGTCCCTTGAACACCAAACAGCCGTCCACGGGAGGGGGGCGGGGCGACCGCGTGGCACGCTTGGACCCGAATGTTGACGATGGGGGAGGCGACACTGGTGCCGCCGCCGGTGTGGCTGCCGTCCTGGTCGTCCCAGTCCGTTGTGGCTTCCGATCTCCCTTGATGATCCTGGGATCCTACTTTGCAGTATAATCCTGCGACATTCGATGAAACCGTTGTTGCACTTTCGCATGTTCCAGTATCAAATCAAAGAGGGCGACATCGTCGGATTTGCAGTCACGCCTCTCTAAATCGATCAACCGCATGATCGGAGCCTTGAGGACCGGGGGCTGCAGGTTTTCAGTCAATAGACGGCAGCGAGACTTCATTCGGCTCTTTTAGCCAGCATCCTCTTCGTTGTCGGCCCCAAGTCCCTGCAGGTCATTGTCCTCTACAATTCCGTTGAAATCTTCATAGTAGCGGAAGATGCGCGCGTCACAGTCGTCAATCGAGAAGTCCATCTTAAGATTCTGACGGAACCGAGACGTGACGTCCGGAACAAACTCGTTCTTGAGCGTGTGGCAACGTGCCTTCACTGCGCTCAAAATATCTGCATCGGTCACCTAGGACACGGGCTTCTTCAACACGTAGATAGCCATGTTCCGCAGTGTCTTCGGCTTGACCGAGCCCTTCACAGTGGCTACCACGTTGTCAAACGTTTCACCCGTAGTGGTGCAGCGATGGCGTATTTTCTCTACGTAGCGCTCCCACTCGCGGTGCCATTCAATCAGCGCAGCGTGCTCCCAGCTGGACAGCTCTGGGGGACGAATCACCTCGAAGATCGGCTAAGGGATCGACATCTCCACATCGCCATCGGCGTCTACCGTGAAGCCGAGCATAGTTGAAGTCCACTTCAACCGGACTTAGGCGACCTTGGACGAACCGCACTTAGTTTATTCGTACTTAGTCGGTGTGGACCGGTAGCCTTGGGACCTGCCGACGACAGAACCTTCGGTCGCCACACGCACCGAAGAGACGAAATACCGGAGAATCGTCGACTTCCGGGATCAACAAACTCACGCTTCGAAGAGCGCAAAGCTAGCTTTGTCGCGAAGACCCGGGGTTGTTCCCAAAGAGGAAAGTTTATTAATAATAAAAAGCGAAGCAAACAAATTTTGAGGACCTGAACTAACTTGTCTCCTGTCGTTCTCCTTGTGCTCTTGTTCAGGTCTGATGTTCATGCAGCTGTGAGCGCGTGCCTGCGCCCACTCAGAGCTTGCGCCTCGTGCCCCAAGCCCAGTAGAACCTCCTGTCGTAATCCTTGTCATAGCTCACAGACTCCGTGACGCGTGCCGAGTAGCTTCTCGCTCTCTCATTGGACTCCAGCCCGATCGCGAGTGGAATCTTGACGCTGCAGCAGAGCCCAAGCTTGATTTAAGCTGCAGCCACGCGACACCCGCTGCCTACCATCGCCGCCGTACTCGACTGTACTACGTGGTCGTGGTTGGGCTTTCACGCCGCCACCCACTACTCTCACGATAGCTCGTGTGCGCGAGGCATGCGAATCATGGTACATGACATCGAAGTACAGCCCCTTCGTGTCAACATCCGAGATCTGCGCGAGGTGTTGGGTCTACGAAATTGCACTTTACGACCCCTATTTCTGCAGCAAACTCCGTGCGACTACATGTCGTACACGATCACAATATAGATTCACTCTCCCTGTACGTTGGTGAAAGTACCCTCCACGTACCCCCAGGCAAAAAAATAAAAGGTTCACGTCCGTTACTTGAATATTCTCGAAGTAAAAGTAGGGATGGAGATTAACATATTCACCGGTGAAGTCGTTTACTATTCTTACCCAACAAGATAACTTCTGAGATGGCAACATCTTGTCGACGTTCCCAGACGTCTGGAACTGTCGAAGCTACCTCGCAAGCATTCGGTCTGAAATACCTAGAACAGTGGAGAGTGTACCAATTGGTACACTGTACAGAAGCACGACACGCCATCGTAAACGATGGAAAAATATTTTTTTCAAGCAAATGCCGGATGACTTTCAAGCAAGGGCCTAGGTTAGCGACTTTTCAAGTAAAAAAACGGAAGCCAAGCAAATTAACCCCGAGCGCGGTGGTGGTTTTCCAAGCAAAAAGAAAGCCAAGCAAGTTTTATTATAGTAATATGTTAATGTATCGAATGCGAAATCTGTGCCCAATTCTAATCAAGCCCTTCATAGTTAGCTGTAATTTACTCCACCACGAGCATTTAGCGGTTCTTGAACTGGGATGGGTGGTTTACTTCCTCTTCGGCTGACGAATCGGACGACGAAGCAAACGGATATGATTGTCAGCGACGCCGTGCCCGTCTGAGAGCTTCTTTGCTAATGCACTTTCAAGACCTTCCTTAGTGAACATGCTACGGAAGACATTATTTAGTTTTTGTAACACTCTTTCAACGAATCTATATAAAGTTGTGCGAGCTAGACGGCTTTTGCACCCTATGCTACTTGCCCCCCCGGAAATCCACTAAGTTCGCAGACGTACCATCATTTTGCTTGAAGAAACGCTACAAAACACGGTTACTTGAAAAACAATCCGCACCCGTAAGCAATCTGAGAACGCCGAAAATCTCGAATGATGGGATTCAAAAAGGGCGTTCGGGCTTATTATTATTAGTTCCTCGTAATCGAGAACTATCTTTATGTGACGGAGCTGTAGTACTCGAAGGTAGAAAGCAAAGGGAGTCTTTATTCAAATAGATCCTGTAGGCTATCAGACCTTGCTGTTGAATTTAAACTGCAATATTGCAGTTAAAATTCTACTTACAAATCAAATGATATTCTAAATTATCTGATTGGTTAATATCTGTTAATTAACCAGCTCAATGATGTGGATACGTCACACGACCTCCTTTTGAGGGAAGGCTACTGGTGCCGTTCAGGGCACTTGGGGGCGATGTGACCCACCTGGCGGCAACGGTGGCAGGTCGCAGATTTCTCCCAGTCTTCGCCGAGGGTAGCCTGGCGGCCACCCAGTTAGTCCTTGGTCAAAGCGAAGGGCAAGCTCTATCGCCTCTTCTAGGTTGGTCGGGTGGTGCCCGTGGATGTGGTTGCTGGTTTCTTTGCGCAACCCTTGCTGAAAGTAGAATCAGAGCTCGAGCGCCGAGATTTGCAGTTGGCACTGCACCAGAATGTTCTGGAACTCCCCAATGTAGACATGCAGGGAACCCATTTGAGTCAGCTTGCACAGCTTTTCGCGCAGCTGATACTCGTTATCGGGAGGCAGAAACCGTTTGCGAAGCGCGCACTGGAACGTTTCCCATGTGCGGGTAGTGTCGTTTCGCTCGTACCGTCCAAACATATGCAACTCACTATCTAACTTAGTGACTCCAAATAAAACGCATGCTGACTGGCTCACGAGCCACCTACTGTTTCTTTGTCATCTTTTCGGATCCGGTACTGATATTTGGTTTATACCAAGTACTGATCTTGTTAATATATGTCATACACACTTGGTGTACATTCACCCAAGGTGTGTATGCCACACTTGTGTAACCCCGTACGCACCGCTTCTCAATCGCAGCTTTAAGCGATAGCTCATCTGTAATACCAGCGCCAGTGTTTGACAGAAAGTCAACAGCTTCTCGAACGCTTTGTTCCAGTTGGCCAACTTTGTTGACAATGTCTTTCCCCTTTCTCCCCGTTGTGACACCTCGCGATGTTATGAATGTGGCTATCTGGGTAGCGAGTGCTGCGTTCGTCTCCCATGAATGACTGTCACCTCCACGCCAACGTGCATAACTCCCCTCGGTTGTCAGCCAGTCTAAAAGGACACTGAGCGAGCTAACTTCCTCCGTAGGGCCGTCATTGTTCCACCTGGTACAACGCGCACGCTTCAGCTTGGTCCGAGTTTGCCCTTCCACACGGGGAAGACCACTCGAGAGGGCCGGCCTTATCTCGCCTTCTGCTACTGGTAATGTTTCTGTCTCCATCGTTTTATTAGCTAGGCTTTTCAGCCTTGATTTCGAATCTGAAATCAGTGGGCTAATATGAACGGCTGTTTTAGCCAATCATAGGTCGATTTTCGCCTTTTCAGATTAGCTGCTGCCAAAATTGAGAAGGCGCTGTTTATTGTACCAGACTGGAGGGTAGTGTGACGAGATAATTGTGCGCGATTGTGCCCGACAATTCCAGACTGAACCAGACTGGGAATAAAGCCAGGGACGCCGTCATCATGTGATGCGTCTGCAAAGTATACACTTCGCCGCCGACGTCCGAATAAATAGAGCCAGAAGGGCTCTGTTTACTGTGTGTTGAGCATACGCAGTACAGTTCATACATGCCGAGTCTGGCCTGATTTCCACTCTTTGACAGTCTGTCACAATCTGGTAAATAACTAACTCCTACTGTAATGTACTCCTACTGTAATGTATGGTCCAGTCTGGCGCAGGCGGTATCACTATAATCGCAGTCAGGTACAGTACGCTCAGCGTGTGGAGCCACGTACAGAACCTTCAACGTGTGGAGCCACGACGCGATAGCGGGTTGTGCCGTCCACCAGGCTCGGCGGTCCCCTCGAGCTCATGGGACTGGCGCCACCTGCGGTTGTGGCTACATGCACTTCTATACCGTCGCAACCATTTGATCGGTAGTGCTTAGTCACTCAGATACTGTCTCAATGATACGATCAGTACCGAAACGAATAACATCTCAACGCGGTTCTATCAACAGCATCGAAAGTAATTAAGGCCGTGACCATGTTCGGTTGCGTTGACATGCAGAGGTATCTGTACCGGAACCACTGCAGCATCTTCTTGTCCACAAGGTCGGTTTCTGGTCTTCCGGTGAACATCTCAGACGTGAGAAGCACGTAGATCCCGCAATTATAGCTATCGATCTGCAGACCTATCGTGCTTTTGAAGCGAGACACGTGAGCGTTGATCGGCGTCCTTGGGTAGTATCTGCACAGGACGGGACGCGACGACCCGAATTAATACTTGGTAACTTGAGGCCATTGGGTCATAAAGGTGGATGGTGCAAGTGCTGAGGTTGATCATAATGGAGCACCAATGGTTGCCATTGCAGTTGATAGGCACCAGCACGAGCTCGTTGGAATCGCCGAAGAAGATGCTGCATAACGCTTCATCGTCGGCTGTGATGTTGCCACTCAGTGTGACACCCACGGTGGTAGGTTCGACCACGATAACTCTGTGGTCGCCTCCATATAGTTTGGACATCACACGACGCATTGTCGCGTCACTCAGCGATTTTCGTGCCGCTAGGTCAAGCACCTCCATCTGTAATAATGAAAAATGGTTAGTCCGAGTAGGGCATGCTGAACAAACTGACCGTGGCCGAACACGTCATGAGCCACAAATGAGAATACCTTGTACTTTGAGGAGTTAGTGCCATACGTAGCATCGATCAGCAGTGTCTCAGGAAAGCTCTCAAACATTAGTCTCATATGCCGCGTCTGTAATGTGATGTAGTTCCCAACGCGCTATAAACGAAACAAACAAATGTTAAACAAGGTAAATTGCACTGACAATACGTCCACGTTGAATGTACTTTGCCATTAACATCATCAACAAAAATGCGGCCGACATTTCCTGGCTCATCGCAGAACTCGAGCATCCGCTTCTTGAGACGCTCCGCACTTGATTGCCGCCCCGGATCATGCTCACGGTTTTTGAGGCTGCGAATGAGGTTGTGCACGTCCATGATCGTCGGGCCGCACTTGGTGTGCTCAACGATGTATGCTAGAATTTTCTGATTCTTCGCGCCAGCCTTTCGCAGCAAGTCAACAGTGTCCATGACGTCAGGGGTAACTGCTTTCCTAATTGATGACAGCTATTGGAATGAGATCACGTCGAGATCATGGTTGTGAACCATATTGCACTTGGTAATGAATACCGCGAACCCCGTATCAACGACCCGGACGCAGGCATTGATCTAAACATACAATAGGAACGACTAATTAGTATCAACTTTGTACACCTGTGTCAACCTGCACTCAACTGGGCCCGACCGGGCCATATTGCATCCTACTGCACCAGACTGCGCTCTACTGCATCTGACTGGTCCGGACCGCGCCCGAGTTCACCCGACTGATCCCGACTGCACCCGACTGAGTCATACTGCACCCGACTGAGTCATACTGAGCCAGACTGAGCCAGACTGAACCAGACTGGGCCAGACCTCACGCCATTGGGCTATGCTGTTAAAATAGCAGACCGTACCTGTGTCTTGCAGTCCGTCTGTCTGGGTTCCTGTCGAGGGCGCTTTCCGTTACCGCGATATTTGTACTTGCCGGCACGAGTACAAACGAGCGTCAACACGTACTGCCACTCAATTCGGTGTTGATGGAGCCGGTGACTTCGTCCGCTTTGTGACGGCGTTTCGTTTTTCGACGCTTGTGTTTGTTCTATGGCGAAATATCTGTTCAAATATGGTTAGTGAACCAATCTGGGAGGTCATATGAGGTGAGGTATTCATGAATCCAACCTGAAACGGGCGTTTGAAGTACGCGTTGGTGTAAGTGTGGAACGCTTCCCACGACGCAAACTCCAGCTGGTTTGGACTCTCAATGCAGACGCTCTCGTGACCATGACCTTCTTCGCTCTCTCCTTCGCCATCCAGTACAGGGTCCAGAGCTGCGTTGCTTGGCGCTTCATCTCCTTGGTCAAGACTTTCATCCCCTGATTCGTCATCTTCGTCGCGCACATGGCCATGCGTAGGCTCCGGATTGCGCCGTTTCTTCGAAAGGCTTCGCTCCGTGTCATTCGGTCCTAGCCCCATCGCGACGTGAATGGAGGACGAGGTCTTTCGAACTGGAGGGAGAGCGGGAAGCACGGTACACGGGCGTATACACTATACATATGTACGGATGCAGCTGAACCCGAACCCTAACCAACGTCGACGGAGTGGTACTTCTCCAGTCTGGCAAAACTATTAATAGATGCGTTGCTGGGCCTGGGAGGTAGACTTCGTGAGAGGTATCGTGTGATGGAACGGTATCCAACTGTTTCTATTACTGTCGAGGCTTCCAATACCCGTCTGAGCGAACGAAAATATGAACGTCTGGCATCTTGGAAGCAGCAACAATCTTTAGGTTTCGTCTTCTTCGCCACATTTCAAACGCGAGCGGAACACGCTTGTGCGGTGACAATTCTTTCGAGCTCGAGCGGCTTCAATAGAACTCAACGGGAAACAAGCAACGCCAGCACGTACTTTCGCCCATGGCATAACCTGTCTCCGTTTGCACCTAAGAAATCCTCAAAATAGTGACCGGCTTCACTCAATCGGCAACGTGTTCATGATATGAAATTCATAACACATTAAGCTGCCGACCGTGTCCCCGTTTATTGTACTGGCCATAATAGTTTGTACCATAATTCGAGATCAGATTCGACAAGGAAGATGGTGACTTTCCATATGCGATAGTTCGATATAAGGGTAATTCGCGACCGTAGAATCCGCTTTTGAGGTCAGATTTGACGAATTCTGCGCCGTTTTGGAACTACAGCCGCTTAAAAAAGTTGTCTCCGTCACGAAAAAGTTTGGGGAAAGGGCTCAATTAGGGCTAACCGATCATTGATCAGCAGTAAAAGCATGATTGCATCACATAAAATCAAACGGATTGTTCCTGTATTAAATTTTGAAGGCTTTACTTAAGCTTCACTAATAATACCATAGCCTTCTCCGGCGTCGGTGCACTTGATTCTTCGGCCTTCAGTGCGGTCATGTAGAAGAAGAAGAACAAATTGTAATTTCTTCTTTCTTTTAAATTGTGCACTTATTGGTTGTTGCTATTTATTGCATGCGGCTGGATGAAGGCGCGGTAATCCTCCAATTAACCTAAACACCAGATGTTTTAGCATATGATTGAGTTGGTGTTGGCAACATCCTTGTCCTCGTAGTGACAAGGGAGACCTCGAAGGTTCGCGTTTGATATATGTAAAACGACGCATATTAATTCCTAGAGGTTCTTAATCCTTAGCATCAAATATTCCAGCGGCACGAATCTCGACACCTTCCGAGCTATTGCTCGCCGTGTAAGCCTTCCACACAGCAGAAATCACGCTCGTTGGGACCGCAATGCACTCCTGGACCTAATCCCGTGTGCGTCTTGTCACCGGAGGGCCTGCTTTCGCCGTTTGAGGACGAATTGGTAGGTGCTCACAATCATCAACCGCTGTGCAGCAGGTAGTTTCCGTCCTCTAGCCATTCCTGTAGTGTGAATAACTAATGGCGGCTTGGTGCAGTAGGAAGCTGAGAGCGTCAGGATCATTTTGCGGGTCGGTACAGCCTCATTCGTCTAATATTAGCCGAGAACGAGCTGAACCAGCAATTCCCACACCTGGAACAAACCAAACCTTCAAAAGTGCAATCTATTGGTTCGCTCGTAAACTACGGTTTCAAGTGAACCAAAAATACGTAATTTATTGGTTTGGAGATGAATACCTGCCCGCTTTGAAACCTGACTCCGGTTTGGAGTTACAGGTTCGGAGTTTCACGAGATCTGTAACGACTACTAAGACACGACTGGCTGCGGAGAGTCGCTCTGACCCTTCGTGAAAAGCCGCAATCCTTCTCAAGAAACGAGCTCGGTATCGATGGCAGCAGTAAGCTCCTCATTCTTTCACTTTCTGTCAGCGTCGCAATCTTGGGCATCAGTGAGAGCAGCACCCTTTTCAGTTTCCATTTCTGGTGAGACTCGCAAGCCTCGGCGCGTCCACACGGCACTCGACAGCTTGTTTTTTGTTTTCAAGTTAGTAGGTGCACATTGATTCTAGATCTCTCTCTCTTTACTACTGTTACTCATCGTATATCCATACATGTATCTTAGGAGAACACTGTCAGTGCATATTAGTACCCGGAGGAATTTTTTCACTAGTCAAAATTTCGGACGCATACTGACTCGCACGCTCTCGGAGCGATGGCCAACTGATGATGGGAAGCAGGAACGCCAACTCACCTCTCGCTCCACCCGAAACGAATGAGACAGCTGTCGCTACCACCAGTCATAATCGCCATGAAGAATACGTAGTCACCGCTGCAGAAGTCCCCAGTTCGGGCGATGCTACAACTAACATCGTATTTCCTATGGCTTCACCTTCTGCTATGCTGGTGCCGTCTCACGTCACGACATCCATCCGTGAATATGTTCCGCCCGCCGGATTTACTATTCTACCTAAAAGACGTGGAGAACGGTCAATTATTCGTGATTGGGGCGTTCGACTCAGCTCGGTTATCGATGGGAAGGAGTATACAGGTTGGATATGCCTAGGTAGCCATGAATGCAGACAGAAGAACGAACTGATTCGTCTCTTTGGGAATACCTCAAAAGCAACCAAGCATCTTAGCGATGTGCATCTATTGGCAGCGCCAAAAGTGACGGCAGAAATTACACGAAAAAAAAATCGTGCGGAACGACTAGAACGGATTCGCGTGAATATCAAGACTAGTGATGACAGCAGGCGAATGGCATTGCTTCTTGAAACATTACGTGTGATCAACAATAATCTACCTTTTAGAATCGGAGAATATGAAAAATCGGAGCTTCTGGCTGATTTCACTCTAGGTGATGAGTTTCGCGTCACTTTCAACAAACACACTGTAACACGTTGTATAGTGGAGCTCTATGCGAGCGCTCATGGAGCGGTTTGCATTCATATTGATCTCAGTCGTATTCGCAACGTAGCTTCCTTTACAATTGTTTGCGATTTGTTGTCTTCCAAAACTCAGAAAGGAACTAAGTATATCGGTGTGCGCCTCTATTTTATCGACAAGAACTGGAAGTTCCAATCGATTTTGTTAGGCACGCGCCATTATGAACCCATGTACGGTGAGAGGAGTGACGGTAGTAGAGGTCCCCTCGAGCGCTGGATTATGGAACTGCTGAAAGATTTTGGTTTATCAGCAAAAGATTTGTTTGCCTCAACAAGTGACGCAGATCCTGATGTTAAGTGGATGATGCGCAGAGGTTTTGCATTGAAGTGGGAGTGGTGTGTACCCCATCTCACGAATGCAGCAACCAAGTCAGTTTTCGGTATCGTACCGCAGCGTCAAAACTCGAAAAATCCTGAAGCTACAGACCTCATTTCTCGCATCGCACGCACTATATATGCGATTAGATCTAATTCATCGATGGGTAGTCTTTTTCGTGAACGTTGTGAAATGGTTAATAACGGCAATAACAGCAAGTCAACGGAGCTTGTGGAGCACAAGGACCACAGATTCATGGGGTTAGCGAAGGTTATCAGGCGTTTACTCGAAAAATGGGAGCAACTTGAAGATTGGTTTCAAGAGCGTATCAATAAAGCCATAAGAGAGCGAAAGCCAGCTCCAGAGTCTTTACCGATTGCGGACGATAAAGAGACTTTGCTACAGCTGTATGGCCTTCTCGGTCCCATCGCAGCTCTCAACACGAAGAGCCAAAAGGAAGACGCCAACCAATGTGAGGTCCTTCTCTCCATGTTTCGTCTTCGAACAACTGTGCTGGATGAGACTCAGCCTATTAAGGATAAAATGCGTGAAGCGTCTAAACCCCCTTTATACTACCAAGTCCGTGACCTCACTCGACTTACCAAGAACACACGTGCTCTTTTGGCAAAACAATTTTACAAGAACTTCTTTATTCGCTACACAGATCGAGCCCGGGTTCGTGATTCGTCGTACATCCCAGAGATGCAGATGCTCTTGCATCCTTTGCTCAAGAACCAAGACAACAACCTTGCTAAGATTGTTCGACTATGCAATGAGCAGCTAGTAATTGACCCAGAACAGCCCCACCTTCGGCTTGATGAGCGCACTGTTGAAGCTAATGTTAGCGCTGTAAAGAGTGCTGTGGTTGACCGCCTGCGTGATTTACTGTTGGATATCTGAAGAAGCAATTTTCAGGCTCCTCCTCCAGCATCAATCATTCCTCAATCTTCAATATCACCAATCGAGTCACTCACTAGCTGATATGCTAGCACCACCAAGGCTACCTCCTACACTATTTTCTGATGACCTTATGGAGTTTGCAGAAGAAGAGCCTGACCAAGCTAGTGAGCGGAATGTTCATGAGTCTCGAGTTAATGAAGAGGTTGACAGGTGGTTAGCTGATCCGAGCAGATTTCAAGTCATAAATGGCAAAACCAAGACGATTCTTGAGTTTTGGAAGCGTCAATATGACGAAAGCAACTACCGGCTGTTATCGCTAGCAGCACGTGTTGTATACGCCGTTCCAGCTTCTGCTACACAAATTGAACGCGACTTTGGTATTAGCGGAATGCTTGTTACGAGTCATCGTACCAGTCTCGCGAAGCACCGTATTGACATGTGCTCGTTTCTAAATCGAAACCGAGGGTTCGTTGATATAACAACGTGCAAACGTCTCTCGGATACAGAGGTGAAGGATGCGATTCCTGCAAACGTCATGGTTGCGTTGGCTGCCGAACATATTGACACACCATTTTCTGCAGAGTTGGAACGTGAAATGGCATCATGTCTTCTGGACGCGGAATGCATTGATTGAATAACATCAGACGCAAGAATAAAGACGGACTAGCTTACTAAATCGATCTTATACATTGGTACTTGCTTGTGAGCCGCTTTGCAATGCCGTAGAATTATCCCACACAACGCTCCCTTCCTTTATTGTATTTGTTTTACTATCGTAATAAGTTGAGGAACCATGTTGAAGTATGTTTCTAGGTTCGTTCTGACTATTAGCATTAAGGTACCAGGCACGGGCTCCCGAGCTACGCTACAGCACGAAATCCACAGAGACTAAACATCATATTGCTAGCCTAATGTCGGTCAATAGCTACTTAGACATCACTACGACACCCCTTCCCTTTTCTTCGGGTGTTTCGGCACGCGTGCGCATGTCGTTATTCTTGCTCTCGCTTCAGCATTCTTCCTTCAATTTGTTTCGTGGCTGCAACTCGAGCATGAGTGAGGGCCATACTTGAAATACACATTTCGCGCTCAATAGTGTTCAAACTTGTGGTTGTTTCTGCGCGAACATGCTGAGTTTGATTCAATTCCAGAGCCTGTGGCTTGTCGGCTGATGAGGCATCCTTCCATTTAGACGTCGGCTGCGAGCAACTGACTCGGGGTTGTCGTTCGGTAAGTATCTGACAGATTCCACTATTTATTTTCTCGAGTGCCTTCAACATTGCGGAATGCTCGAGCATTGAAGAAATAGGTATCGCTGACGATTGATTTTCGTGCAAATGACCATATTGGGGAACACGAAATGCACATAGAGCATCCTCAGTACTGCCACGAGACGATGATGAGCTCTGTTTTATCTGATCTGATGTTCCTTTAGTGGAGTAGTCTTCTTCTGCATCTACCAAATTGTTTGATCTTGAGCTAATTGTTTGTCGAGAAGGCACGGAGTTAGCGGCAGGTTTGGGTCTTTTCGGTTCGAGATGGGAAACAGGTAAGCTGAAATGAGTACCCCGCCCTCTGGAAAGTTGCTTGATATCACGAAGCTCCTGTTCCAGACACCTATGTTTTACTTCTGGTTCACTTTTGGGAACTTTTTTCCAGCTTTGAAACGCGCGAGCTCAATCGAGCACCTTGATCAATGCAAAGCTTCTTTATTTCATGAAGCTCTTGGTGCAAAAGGCAAATTTCAGCTAGCGCCTCCGGTTTGGCTGCTTTCTGCTCCATCTGTGAAACACGCAACTCCAATTGAGCACTCTGATGACTAAAGTTCTGCTTAACTTGACGAAGCTCTTGCTCCAGAGAGCAAACTTTTACTGTCGTGTCATTATGAGATGCAGTGAGTTGCTTCTCCAACATACTCTCGATAGTAGCATTGTTAGTATTAATCGCAGCGTTCTTTGTCTTTGTGCAATTTCTTGAGCAATTTCATACTTTTTGTCAGCATCAGCAATGCGCAGATCGGTGTGCCGTTGAACCTGGCTCTGACATTCTTTCATAGCTTGAGTCAACTTCTCCTGAAGACGTCTTTCAATCGCATCGGCGTGTGTTTGAGCAAGTTGGGTGGATAGGGTACTAATCTGCGCGTCTTGTTGCTCAAATATTATTTCTTGAGTTCGCAAGGCCGTCTTCCTGGCTCTTTTTTTGCTGCTTCTAGCTTCGCATCCAAACGTTTCTCAATCCACTCTGATTGAAGATCAGCTGATGCGTCAAATTCATCCCGGACTTGTTTAAGGCTGGACAGTAATCGCTCTTCATACGTTGACGCAAGTGAGGTACCGTGGGCGTTGATTGAATTTTCCATCGTCGTTAAAGCCCCGTTAATTTGAGCTTCAAGTTTTGACGTTAGTGTACCTACTGCTGTCTCTGTAGACGCTTTGATTCGTGTATCAACGTCGTCGACAAAACAATTAAAGTGGCGGTCAATTTCAGAAGCTTGGAGTGTCATGTTTTGCTTGCTTGTAGTTTCTAGTTGCGAGTGGAGCCCTTCTAGGTAATCCTGAACGTGGCGCTCCAAGCACTTTTCCGTATTGGCAACCGTGTTTAACACATAGTTATGCGTATACTAAACGACCTCAAGCCGCTTTTGGTCGTTGAGCACTTGTGAATCTTGCAAAACCATTTTCAATTCATCTACTACCCCTGAGCCACGGACAAAAACGTCGTCTTGAACAACAACTTGCTGGCGTCTGTAGATACTGCCAGAAAACACGTTGTCATTGTCGCGCGCCCACCCTTGTATGACAATCGGCTCCACTTCTTGATTATCTTCCACCTGAGCCCCCCCCCTAGCGGTACAATAGCTGATGCTAGCTGGTTCATCGCCCACCGCGATTTCCGAGATCGACAAATAACCAAAGCCTAGATCGACGCCACTCAGCTGTAGGACGCTCTTCAAAAGCCGCACTGGGATCGATTGGATCTTTTAACCGACAAAGGGTTCAAACCAGCAGGCAGGTTCGCGAACTCCGGCTCTCTGGTTTGGAGTTACTTTGAAAATCCAGAACCATGTACTTTTTTAGCGTCCGTGACGAGACGGAAGACCAACGTGACATATCGCGCGTCAGCTTGTTGTCTACCTCTTCGATGGGCATGTTCCGCTCTACAACCCAGCGAATCCAGTGGTAGATAGTGCACGCGTAATCCGTGATGAACACGAAATTGTCCAGGGTCTTGCACCCACTTCTTTCAAACTCTTGATAGTCTTCCACGTGCTGGAGGTGCTTGTCAGTGAGGTGGCTTATCAGATTGGAGAAGCCGTTGGTCACTGCCTGCTTGCGAATTTTGCCGCAGTAGCGGCACTTGAAGAGGCCTGGTGCCTCGAGGCCGAAATAGTATTCGGAGAGCTGCTTGTTCGAGACCACGGCAAATTAGAAATTGGACTGAAGTAGAACTAGACTGAAGATGCTTTTGTAAGTTGCTGCTGTTAACGAATGATTGGACACCAGCACAATTGCAAAGCTGGCAAGGTGAACCGGTTAGGTTTGATGCAAAACCAAATAATAGATTCTTTTGGCCAATAGTATCAACCTTTGGCAATTCTCAATAATAATATATTGTGGCAGCCCAATACCAATTGTATTGGTATTGAATAATTGTTTACCGGGGTGGGTGTCAAACGAGCACGAGGACGAGGAAGACCTAAGACTGTCGAGAAAACGGTGCGTAGCGATATTCTTGAATCAGCACCAATCGAGACCATCACATCGAACCATCAACAAGTATGGTCAAACACGATGAATGAAACAGAAACACCAACGATCGATTATGCAGTGACGAGTGTCTTAGCAGACTTCGAAATGACGACACCTGTGCGTTCTGGTACATAGATAGCATCGGGCAAGCGGGCGCAACATGCAACTGGAATGTATACTAGCCCTGCAATATTCACTCCTACTCCTAAATCTGACACTAAAATCGGTATATTTGCTGTAATGGGGCTTCTGAATTGCGAGGAAGTATTAGTCAGCTCGATGGGGAAAAAGCTCCCGGCGAAAAACAAACGCTTTTCAATATCGTTTTGGCTTTCCAACTCTGATTCTGCGCTTGACGATTCGAACTGCAGCTTTTCAGTAGAAGTGTCATCTGGTGATGATAAGGGGTTAGCTCGTGATCGCCAAGAACGGACCTCGGCGTTGAGTTTGGTTTGGATATTGCTCAATTGGCTAAGCTCGATATTATGTGGGACGGAAGCTTCTCCAGTTTTCTTGGAGTTGTTGCTTTCCTGGTTCAATCCAGCTCAAGTTATATCTTTCTCAGATATTACAGCCCCAGTTCGTGTATTTATGGCTGCGAAACGCGGGTCTTATGAGCTGCGCTGCGTTCGTACATTACTTTCTGATGCGTTTCCACTGTGGACACTAAAAAAAGCCTCTGAGCTTACACCGGGATTTAAATTTGGGAAAATAGTTATTCAGCCGGGAAAAAAAGATCTTCAAATACTTTTGGAAGAAGGCTGGATAACCAAACCTAAGTATTCTCGAGCTAGACGCAACAGATCTAGTCTAGATGAGGCTGTAGACTGGTAGACTGGATATTGTCCATGACCAACGTGGCATTTTTGTCGTGGGGAACAAAAACTATCAAACTTGACTGATAATATCATGTGGTTCCATCCATTCGGCGCCGTAGACCAACAGCGGTAATATTCGAGGAGTATCGTGCTCGCGGTGGCAACATTCCTCGAAGCACTTTTTATCTCATTGTTGGAGTTTTGACGCACGGCGAGGTACAAGCGCGTTGTGCTGTTGATTACGTCACGGGGTTTCTACTGAACGACAATTTAGGCTTCTAGAGCGAATAGTAACTGAACTACTTGCTACAGACTAAAAGATGTTGCTACCAAAGTTGACAGTTCTGAGGGAATGGCTAAAATACGGAAGTGGCTTTGATGTCGATACCGAAATACAGTCAGATTGTTCACTATGTGCAATGCATCAAGTAACGTTTGGCTTGTCAACACCAAAGTCAGAAGTGGGCTCTCGAGAGATTTCCTGTGGCCCCTGCTCCGCCATAAGAAATCTCAAGGAAGATATTTTACGTAGGATAATTGTTGCAGGAGGCGACTCAGCAACGCTTGAAGTGGTGAGAGAGGCGTACCGGAAAATGGAACTATTTCTAGGGCATAGAATTCGCGTTAGAAATTAACAGCGAGCAATCAGGGAGACCGCCGAAAGTATTCGTGCGTAATGTATGACTGAGCGTCATTCTAACCATGCAATAGTTATTCTTGATTTCGATTTCCTATCGTGAAAAAACAGTAGAACATTACGGAAAACGTGCCATGTCCTGGCATGGGGCGCTTGTGCGATATTGGATGTATGACGAAGCTGCAGTGTAGCGGGGCTACATATTCGGTCAACCTCCACATTAGTGCAACACGCACTAATGGGTACATTCAGGTGGGCCACATGCAGTGTGGCCACCATTCATAGTAAGAAGCACTACTATTGGCAGAAAGCAACAGATATCTGCCGATAAGGAGCATGCATTAGGACAGAGATTCTGCCAACCACTCGTTGGCAGATCCTCTCTTTATAGATATCAGATCAGTTTTAGGTGCTAGGCCGAAATTAACATTCAGATTCAGTTCTCATTTCTATCAAAAAGGGTTATTGTGATGGGTCACACGCATAATAGCTAAGAGGAAGCGTAATACGTTAACCACAACAGACGCCTGGCGTCCCTGTTGTCTCCGATGCAAAAGGCCCTGCCTTATCGGTCTCCTTTAATACCGAGTATTAAGTAGACTTGCACATTTGTAGGTCAGAGAAAATCTGACTTGTATTAATAACACTCACAAGTATCTATCTACTGCTTTCTATCTGCATACTGAAGCCCTGTCTAAACGGCGACCTCCCGCAGCGGTCTCCGCCCAAATAGGCCTCGCCAAACCTCGACGACTCGGCCACACTGGAGCTCTGCACTCGGCCACCTGCTCCCGTCTCGTCTTGCCGCTTTCCCCCGTATTCGGATCGGTATGGGACTCTGTGCCAGGGAGTGCTTTCGTCGGGCAGTCTACTCGATCCGTCTACCCTTTTTCCGCCAGTCAC
>BSXT01001353.1:0-14598 GCA_030267785.1 Phytophthora fragariaefolia
AGCCTTCGACCACTCTTTCAAGCTCGCGGCAGGCGACCGCGGTTCAAGCACTCAAGCCACGCCTCCACGGAGGCATTTGGGCGGTGTCCTTCGGGATGCTGCCGTCATCCGATGTTGTTAGAGCCTAGGCTCACGCATCCTTCAGCACGCGCAGGACGAACGCGATCAACGCTCAAGTCAAGTCTCCATGGGACAGCGGCCGACGGCCGCACAACAGGAGATGCAGGGCCCCTGTCCTGTATCTGCCGACCTCGTAGGTGGCGAGTACATACCACCTGACCTCGCTTGAGGTCGCGCTTTGCACTAATTTTCAGACTCTTCCACCAGACTCTGGTCCAGGGAGCCCCCTCCCTAGTGACGCTTTGCACAGGTAAGGCCCCCGGTCTTTGTAGTCGTTAGCGATCGTATTAGCTAAGTGACAACAATGAACCTCAATTTAAAAACAAAAAAATAGATTTGTATGTGGAGCCCTTGTGTCCGTCATCGGGAGCTCACTTTATATCAGTGTTCGGGATGTAGTACTGATTGGGATATCGATCTGGAGAGGTTTGTCCATATGAGCTTCTCGTATAATACTACTGGGTTGTTCCTGAAAACATATTTTTGTTTGGTGACGCACATTTGTATTGCTTTTGTTGCATTTAAGTCATAAAAATACTCGACGTTCATGTCACTACGGAGAAAAATAGTACGAACAAAGCAAATTATGTTACTAATTGAGGGTGATTCCCTCATCAGCAACGCCCCAGTTGCGAATCATATCCTTCTTTCTTCTTATATAGTCACTCAGTCTAGCTGTATGTGCTCCTGTCCAGTCAAGCCACGCAGACTACGCGTAAATTACGCCACACAGCCGGAGGTGGGGTGGAATGGGGGTCAACATTGGCTATAGCTCAGAGTAATCCCAGAGGTTCTTTGAAAAATACTGGAGACCCAGGGCGCGATGAATGGGAACCCTGTTCATAGACAGCATGTGCCGCACCGACGGCCGTTACAAAAGTATATTAGATTTTATACCCTTGTGTATTTGTTATGATGTCATGTAACCTTCTTGAAGAGGGTTGCCTGATCAGAAACTTTGTGTCACGAAGCACATTTCCGCGCTTTTGTGCGCATGTCTTTTTCTTTCGCATTTGCTACGCATAAAAAATGTGTTTTGAGGAATGAGAAGAATCAAGATGGAGACCGCGGGACGTGGCGCTCATCCACGCGCCGTACCTCGCCCCAGCAGCAGCCGCGCGGCCCCGTGGACGCCCCAAGTGCTCGCCCTGGCGGTCGTGCGATTCCAAAAATGTCACCAATCACGTATCTAACATGTTCAAACTGAAATTCAATACCAGGATTCGCTAAGTTCAGAAACAGATTTGATCAAAAACGGTACAAATGGCACTACGGCGATAAGTGCCATTTCGTTTTAGGGGCTAATTTTGTCATCACTTACTCGCTGCTAGCCTCTTTAGCTTCTCGTCGGCACTTCTTGATAATACGAGCATTTTCTTCCTGTTCTGCAGGTGGTGCTGCGTACAAAAGTTTTGAAACTCAGGAGGCACGTCCTGTCGGATCGACTTGTACATTTGCTGAACCTTCTCGGCGCTTATCTTCGGTGGAGGCAAGTTGTTCAAGTATAGCGCAAACAACCTTTTGGTGTGATCTTTGTTTACTAGCACCCCATCATAGCGCCGCCGCAAGTCATGTTTTACTGGCGAAACCGGTGACAACTTTCGACACTCCACAACACATGGCGAGTCGTTCCTCATCCGAAAGAGTTGATAACTATGGATACCTCCCAATGTTTAGTATATGTCATCTACGATAACCTTATGGTCCTTGAATGCGCTCTCGTCTTTACAATAAACGGACTTGTTTGAGCTAGATGACTGCTCAACAGCATTCACGATATGTAACGGTGTACGAGGTACCGTCACTAGCGTGCACTGTAGTTGCAGGTGGAAGCTTAATAATAAAACCAAGTGTCGGGTTTGTGGTAAAATCAACTCTGTTTATTTTTGGGACGGAGGCGGCGGCCATCTGTCTTCTTGTGAACCACTCAAATCTAATTCGATACCTGATTGGCTGAAAGGGGTCTGCCCCCCCCCTTTCATCCAATCCAGTAATGACAACAAGGCACACGCTAGCCATGTGCCTGCACCTACTTTTATGCATTTATCCATATGTATCCTACCTACTTATGTAACTCTCTGTATCAGCCCGTTACATCATCCCCCTCTCAAAGTCACTCGCCCACGTTGAGTGCTGTCACAGCGAGAAAGTGATTGAGGGAGCGAGCTGGGTAACGGGCGCACACAGTGGAGATATTGCGTGCCCATTCATCAGAATAGCATGTCGTCGACAAGCGAGTCCGGCGCCGGGGGCGCCGGACCTTCGGCGTACCACGTCATGGAGAAAGCCTTGAAGCCGTGGGAGCTGCACGACCTGAGCGGCACCGAGGGACCGGAGAACTTGGACGCCATGAACGAGTTCTTCACGGGCTACCGGAAAGAGGACGAACAACGCGTACACGCATGACGCACTGCCGCGCTCGTGGTGCGCCTTTATCCGCCGCTGGAACACCGCTGGATGCGAAGGCCTGGCCTTCTCGTTGTGGCTCGAGGATCGTGAGGCTACCCGCAGCACACGCGCTATTGGGGACATTCGCACGGGTGTTTGCGAGATGGCGGAGCGGGAGTGGCGCTTGTGCTACGTGCACTGGGTGGAGGGCACCCCCAAGTGCCAGAGTCGTAGTCGACCAACGAGAGAGGAATGGGGGCGCCAACTGATGCAGTGGCCGCTGAGCGATGACAAACATCGCTGGATTGGCCCTTACTAGCGTGCTCACAAAGACCTGGAAAGCACGGCAGTTCGAAGTGGCGGACGTCGGGAAACCCGCTCGCGGGTCTCCAGAACGCGGATGAGAAGCGCGGATCGCGATACGATACGATGGACTCCAGTAGACCATGGTGTCAGAACACCAGGTCGAGGAACAGCTAAGATGCCACGTCGTCAGTCACTTCAGAGGTGACTGGAGCAAGCTACACCATCTTGCTGAAGCGGTCGACGGACACAAGGATACCAGTGCGTCCTTCGGGCGTCCCGGGGAAGTCCGAAAATGATGTCCATACTGACAGATCGCCACGCGCTCGTGGCAATGGGGAGCAAGCGCAGTGCGGCGTGCTTTGATGCAGCAGGGTTCATACGTTGGCAAACCTAGCAGAATCGAACCCATTTGCGTATCCACTTGTATGTGCGGGGCCAGAGGAAGTCACGGGAGATGGCCGCGAACGCCTTCTTGCGCCCGAGATGCCCGCCGGCAGGAGCGTCGTGGTACTCGTGTACTAGAAGATCACGAAGGTCGTCATCTGCGAGGATGACGACACGCGCCGTGTCAAACGTATTGATACCGTAAATCAGAAGATCATCGTCGAGATCGTAACACGTGATTGTGTCCCGCGTTGGGCGCGTCAACTTCGCGAGCGTATCTGCCGTGGGATTGCGGATATAACGAATGATATCTGCGTAAAATGCGTCGTCGTCATACGCGTCAGCAATTTGCTGACACAGCGGAAGAACGGACGATGACATAAATCCCCAACTCCACGCAGACAGCGAAGTCTTCATCATCTTCTTCGTCATCAGGGGTTCCCTGATGACGCGTTAATCGCCGAGGGTCGTAGTCCGGATGCCTGGAGAGTGCAACGGAAACAATATTGTTCTTGCCCGGTTTGTAGTGAACAACGAAATTGTATTCGGTGAAGAACGAGAGCCATCGTGCCATGCGCTGAGAGAGGTGAGGACTCTTCATCGCCTTTGCAGTGAAGCATGATAAGTGTAAAATGCAAACGTCTGTTCGCCGAGTAAATACACTCTGAATTTAATCAGAGCGTAGCCCATAGCGAGAAGCTCTTTGTCGTGGACGGGGTTGTGACTGATTGTCCACGACGCGCTCGCCGCCCTCATCGTCAAAATGCAAGTCACTTGCGTAGCACACGACATGGAAGGTTCTATATGAGACAGGCAACATAAAGACGGGAGCGGAAGAGAGACGCTTCTTGACTGCCTCAAACGCATCTTGATGTTCAGAACGCCAATCCCACGCCACATCCTTCTTCAACAAGGAATACATTGGCTGGATCAGGCCCGCGTAAGCTTTCGTATACTTGTGGAGATAGTTAGCGAGACCCAGCCACTGACGCAGCTCCGTCTGGGTCTTGGGTATTGACCAAGAACAAATCGACGATATTTTCTCAGGGTCAGCGCCGACGCCATCCTTCCTGACGTAGCAGCCCACCACCGGAATTTCCGGCGCGCAAAACACAGGCTTCTTGAGGTTGGCGTAGAGCTTGTTTTCACGCATTTTCTCGAGCGCCTGGCGCAGATGCAGGATGTGTACATCGAAGGCGCTGAGGCCCTCCTCAGCGTGACGTTGTACAAAGATGTCGTCGAAATAACTCGGTGCGAACGCACGGAGTGGTCGCAGCACGTGGGAGATCATGCGGTTGAAAGCCGCGGGATCATTTTTCAGACCCTGTGGTATTACGAGCTACTCCCAGAGCATGCCGCTGGGAGTGCTGACCGCCGTGAGGGGGATGCCGCTTTCTCTCATGAGGATCTGATAGAAACCATCCGTCAGATCGATCGCTCTGAAGGTAACACTTCGCTGTGATTGGTTAACAAAAAAGCGCTAGGCCGAAGCGTTGGTGGTGTGGACAGCCACCTCCCTTGCCCATCATTACACGCTTCCGCACGCTTTCGCTTCGTCTACGATGTGGAACTACTACGGAATTGGAGTCTGCGCCGGGATGGTGGCGTCGTTCAATTTGTTGAACGCGTGAACGATGCGCCATCCGGTGGTCGCTTTCTTCACGTAGAACGTCGGGCCCGAGTTCGGCGAAGTGCTCTCGCGCACGTGGCCGGCCCAAGATCTCAAGGGTCCAGCGCAGCGGGCAATGCCGGAGCCAGTGCGGCGGGATAAATTAGGGATGTGCAAGAGGGGTAGGCAGATAGTATTGGGTGGTTTTGGTTAGACTTCTAGTTTTGCCTTCTGTAAGACAATCAATTGGGTTTTCCTGGGACATCGCATCGGCTTCCTGTTTCCGGCCGGAACGTAAATTGCCCCCCCGACGACCAAATGACCACGCGATCAACCAAGAAGTTCAAGAAGACCCCGCCAAGAGGAGGCGGCAAGCGACATGGAAAGGCAAGGAACAAACACACCCAAGGACACCCCCCAGCGGACGACTCTGTTCGAGACTCGACCGCGACCTACCGACAGCCGACTGAAGATTCCCGGGCGGCTGTCCCCTCAATCCCAAGTGCCGTCCACACGGCCCCGACCAGATCAACACAACATCTCCCCACAGATCACCGGAAGAGTGCAACCCGCGCCCACCGACGGGTACACAAGGTGAGAATACCCTCAGCGCCCCCACGGACGATCGGAGTACCCCCTCCATAGTCGGCAGTCTGGGCCACCTGTGTGCGAAACCTGGATCGTGTCAGCAATTTCACTGATCCCGCTGCGCCACAACCGCTGAATACTCGGGCAACCTTGTGGTCTTCTGATGGGGTGTTGAAGACATACGCGAAGGCCTTGTTCGTGACCGTCATGTTCCAAGCAGATCCACTGGACGGACATTCCAGCTCCGTTTGCATGCTGTGCGCCACCTCGTCGGAAGGAATGCGATGCCAAGCGCTTGGAGACACCAGCTCGTTCGGCAACTTTTTCAAGAATACGGTTGACGTAGCTATGAATACCGGGAACTCCAGCATATGTCTGTTCTTGACCAGGTTGCTTGTTCGAAGATTGCCCGTCTGGCATGGATTCCGGGTGATCAATCAAGTCAATGAGGGGTATACCTGGTGTCAGGGGGACACGCAACACAACTTGATGGACGGGCAATTGGCTCATGAGCGACGTAGTTGGCGTAGACTGTGACGTGCGCGCAAGCGCGATAGCAAGAAGCGGATAGGTGCTGAAATCTTCGTCGGGAAACAAGGAAAGTCTTTGCTCTTCGGAAGGCTTCACTCGGATAAAGCGCACGAAGAAACTGTCCCCGGAACCGATCGACCGATTGGCTTTCCGGAGCTGAGTGAGGTCTGATGCGCGTCCAAAACGAAACTGCAGCAGGCACAGCAGTGCCGCGTGGTGATAGTCGACGGTGGAAGAAGCGGAGGAATATAGATATGTCATCATTTTCTAGCCTTTGTCGTGCATGCTGGAGCCTTGTTCACAAATGCACCGGGCTCCCTTTTCACACAGTAGCGCTCCAACACTTGTACCTTTTTCAGAAGCGCGTTGTCGACGGCCAGTCGATGTTGGGGGGACTGCTCCAGCAACCAGTTCTTCGCTTGTCGATAGTACTGCATCACGGAGTGCCGAGCTAAGAGCTGTCCCTTTCGCCCCTCCTTGACTGCGAGATATATGCCGACTTTGTCCACGACAGCTTCTAAAACGAAAGAAGCGCTCTCCCGCGCCATGTACACCTCGAGATACTTCTAGCTGACGTTTTCTTCCTCCAGGAACTTTAGAAACGAACGTGCCGCATTCTCACGGGCGCGCTTCGTGTTGGTAGGTGCGGGTCCTTCAGGCTCATTGGAGGTCGGAGAATCGGAGCTTTCGCGTTATTTTGAAAATATGCGAATGACTTAAAATCTGTAGGTGGATATGAATAACCCAATCGTGCGCTCCGACTAGATACGTCGGAGGTGTGGGAGGGAAGCCACCTGGGTCCGGGGTCAGCGATGATTAGACAAAATTACTAGGATATCGTAGTCTGGTTGAAAAAAATAAAAATAATATCTATAGAGGCATTCAATTGGCGAAAATTCTCTATAGTCAGCTACAATATAGTCGGAGAGATGATGATATTCATCCATACCATAGTGGCCAGTTCGGCCTACGCCTCCAAAACTTTGCTTCTCGCTCACACGCCAGTCCGCCCACCTAGCCTACGACATGCTGACACCCTACCAGTACCACATCGAGAGCGCTGGCCTAGGCAATCGAGGTCATATGGGGCGAAGAGGCCACCGTTCTCTGATGCATGGAGGTGGGGCTAATTGACAGAGTCAAGCTTTGCTCAGCGTGTGGCTCCAGCATGAAGCCATCGTTTGCGCCTGCCGTTCCGCGCATGCCTTGAGAAAGGAGCTTTCTAGAGGCATGTTTACAAGCTCGTTCTTTTAACGAATCGAAGTTTAAGCTAGACAGGGCGATGCGATTGCTGCTGGTGTGGTGCATGCGGCTCTCTCAAGTGCAAGCAAGCGAGATGGCGGGCGTGTACGAGCGTATTGTGCAGGATTGGAATGCGTTCTAACGGGCTACCATCAGAAATGAATAAAATGAATAAACGTTTCCTTGTCATTTCTAAAATTGAAAGGTTTTAAACATTTGGCTTGTTTTACTGGAGAGCCCCCAGTTTAGCTTCGAGTCGTGCTATCACCACTGCCGAAGCATTCTACTTGAGCCTTGGTGTAGTCGGCCACGCTGGCCACCATGGCGTACACTGCCGATGTGGTCGAGTCCAACTTCTCGGGGTTGTATTCCTTGATGCTGGCGGCCGTATACAAGATGGCGATAACGGCGGTCGAGATGGTCCGTCCATTTGACCATCGACTAGGCCACGTCGACGGCCTCACCCTTCTTCTTGGGCGTGCACTGCTGGTCCAAGTAGAGCGTACTGGTCACGGACGCGATGGTTGAGTCCACCCACCAGCCTCGACACATCTCTGCAACTGGGTCCGTAAATCAGGGCTCAATAGCCGCATTGCGCGGACTCCAGCAGACGCAGAACACTTGCTTCCCCGTACAGCCCGTGACCAGCGCGCCGTCGAGTAGGCAGGCCCAGAACGCAGATGCCGTTCTCGTCGCTGTGCAGGGCGAAGCGCTGGCCCTGTGTGCCAACGAGCCAAATGTCCTTGTCCATGCTGTGTGGTCGCCCGTCGCCACCTTGGACGCGATGTAGTGCTCGTGGTCGAAGATGGTGGCGCACTCCATGACCACGAAACAACCGACGGCGAAGCTGGAGCCGCGCATCCCCACACGCGCCTAGGAGTCCATGACACCGTCCGCCGGGAAGTGGTTGGGAGGACCGAAGCGCAGCGCACCTGGAGCGGATTACGCTGCACACAGAGCAAGGTGAACAATGTGCAGCGTCTTACCAAACGCCGCTGCAGCGGCTGGGGTTGCTGACTGCGTCATGGGCTAGCATGTCGGGCGACTACAGCGTGCCGTACGTCATGTTTGAGCTTCCGCTCAACCCTAGAATCTTTGCATACAAACAAGCGAACTCAAGTTAGCGTTGCCTTGGATATAAGCGAACTTGTACAAAGCTGACCTTGGAGACAGCAGCTAACAACGTCCCCAGTGTCGTTTCTTAATGCCTAGGCCTGTGTGGACCACAACTGACTTAACGGGTTTGAAGGGGATAAAACAAAGATTGGAGGTAGCTCGCGTTAGTTCGGAGCCAACACCAACTCCCGGGTGATGAGTTGCTGAGTTTCGAGTTGGGACCAAATGTTGGCATCCCTAGTTCACACACTGCTGCCAGCCCGCGTGGAACAAGCCGTTGAAAAACCAATTGCGCGCGAGCTGACTGCAGCATGTGATGCGAGAGAGTGCGCGATTACTGACAATTGAGGAAGGCAAGATGCGAGCGCCAGATTGCACGCAATCGGTTCAATGGCTACGTGAGGCGTGGGAAGTACATATCAAAAAAGGCTGTAAGAGAGTGGGGCTGTTTTCGGTGAGCGCGTAGAGCAGGAACCGATATGTGTGGCGCCAAGTGTCGACAATGAGCTGGCCGCGATACTCGAGTCGTTGTCGTGCGTTGACCCAGGCGTAGGCGAAGTGACCAGGGGTGATTACCTTTATTTTTTTGTTTGCCAATAGATGTGTACCAACTTTCCGCACGAACTGTGAGTAAGGTTTTTCATGAGATGGGGCTAGACTGCAGTGAGGGGGTGACAATTAAGATAGCACCAAGATTACGGTAAATCGCCTCTGTAGTCGTTCATTTTGCAATTCTGTTCCCCAAACTAATCGTGTTGAGCACAGTAAAAACCCCAGTTTTCGTGTCCATTGACCTCCAATAAACTGTTAGACCTGATACTCCGCATATTCGGAGGATAGCCTTTGGGATACGCTGAAATGCGCAAGTGGGGTGCGCATCTCTCCTTGGGGAGGGATAAACGTCATTCAAGATAGATCATTTTATCCAAAAACATTCATTTTACAATAACATGAACAATACAGTAACAGGATGAGATCTTGTTGGTGGTGCTCACTCACGATGAGCGAGATGACGAGACAAAAGACGACGCAGGACAGAGCAAGATAACGCAGGCGACAGGCGAGGACAGCGTGGATGACGACGGCCCTCACAACAGTGGCCATGTGGAAAGCGGCAAGGGCTGCGGCAAGGACGACAGCTGGGATGTCAAGGAGGACATCGACAGCGGTAGCAGTAAGGACCAAGGAGAACGGGCAAGTGAACCGATGACGACGGTTCGTGGGCTCCGGGTCACCCACCCACACGTTAGGAAGAGAATCGCAAGGCAGCGAAGTGTTGCAACAGGATCGATGACCAAGACTGCCGGATGGCCGGTTACTATGTGTGGAGGAGGGACGACACCAGCGAAGCAACGAGCGGCCCTAAACGAACAGGAAGGGTCGGCGGTGTACCCACCAAGCGCGGATGCATGTGTAGGATAGCGCTCACTTTAAGATTGGCCGCGCAGCACGCAAGCTGGCGACCAGGACGCTGAGCAGCAGGCCTTTACTGTAGCGGGGCTACACATTAGGGCTACAGGCACTAATGGATACATTCGGGTGGGCCACATTGCAGTGTGGCCACGTCTCATAGTAGGAAGCAATACTATTGGCAGAAAGCAATAGATATCTGCCAATAAAGAGCATGCATTAGGACATAGATTCTGCCAGCCACTCGTTGGCAGATCCTCTCTTTATAGATATCAGTTTTAGGAGGCAAGACCGAAGTTAACATTCACTTCAGTTCTCATTTTCTACCAAAAAGGTTATTAATAGTCTTTGTTTAGATTTAACTATACTTACAGAGCTAATTATACTTAATCTAAACTAAATACACCAACGCTTCCTCCTACACGTCGCGCACACGTGTAAGTTAACGTGGAGCTAACTAAGCCCACTACATTCGCTCTTGAAGCTAATAAGACTATGGCCGGAAAACCTAAGGTACTGCGAGTTCTGAGTGTGGCTCTCGAGTACTTTGTGAGACGGGTATCTGCAGCCCAGTGAGACCGCCGGTATCAGCAGCCGGCAACGCAGTCGGATTGAAAGAGCAAGAGAGGGTACTTCTAGCCCCCGGGCGTTTGCGCTCCTATCACAATCCCCTGGCGGAAACTCGAGTGGTATCGAGTAGCCCGACCACTTCTGTGTCTGCAAGGTTTAGTTGATCGCCAGTTGCTGTGTGTGTGAAGCTAGGTGTAGGCGATAGGAGGCAGCCGGTGATCGTAGCCACCAGACACCGCCTTGCGGCCAAATACAAGACTGGGACAAGCTCAGGAATGGCGGAACGAACAATACCGCTTACTTGGTGGTCATACAGGGGCCTACCAACCGGGAGACACCCGCCGAGGTCTAAGTTCTGTACGTGGCTAGTCTCCTGAGGCTCGAACCCGCGTCAACGAAGAAGGTGTGAGGATAGTGAGGATAGATCAAGCCGACAGGGAGACACCCGCCGTGGTCTAAGCTTTCCCCGAGGCCTGATTCCCGAGGCACAGACCCCGCCAACACGAAAGAGAGAGAGAGAGGGTGTGGTTTTCTTGTTTTGATCTAAGCAATTCTTGTTTTGATCTTGAAAATTCTCAATTTAATCTAGAAAAGGTGAACTTAGAAGTACCTTATTGTCATCTCAACCATTCTATGGCCCACCCTCCGCGAAAATGGGGGGTCTCACTGTATATGTACTGGTAAATGTGTGCACGGTTCGAAGCGTGGGATTGAGCAGTACATGTATCGAGTTTGACTAACCTTGCAGTAATCGTCGAAGTCTTGACAAAGCACGCACGCGTTTAACAAATCAATTTTGAGACGGCGGGAATCATTTACAGGACTCATTTACTAAATGAGACCGCCTAAAAAATGATACTAAGCCACCATTTAGAGTTACCGAGATAATTGCGTTTGAAGTTGAGCTATCGATTTTCGTAACTAAGTGAACTTTCGAGAAAACGCCCGATTTGTGATTGAAAAAGCTGAACTGTCACTAAAGCACAACACACCATGTTCACTCTCAAAGAAGATTTCCACCGCCGACAACACGGAAGCCCACCGCTCGATCCCCGAGCACCACTCCACCGCTGCTCACCAGCAAGAGCTGCAGCCATCTAGCGCACCCGAGTTGCCGCCGCAAAGCGATCCGGAGCGGCAGTCTTCGGGCACGCAGCTGCCAAGCGCTCCCGAGTTTTCGCCTGCAATCCCACACGAGCCGCAGCCGTCATGCACTCCCGAGTAGCAGCTCTCCTCTGTTTCCAGCTTGCACCAGGACGCACCCACTGACGTGGTGCCCGACCTCGCCTCGGTCGATTCGCAACCGCTGTCCACTCCTCCGTCGCGTCAGCAGCGCCGCCTCCGAGTGACCTCACCGCACGTGGCGTCCCGTTACATCCATGACGCGGCCAATCCAGGCTCGTCCTCGAGCGAGGAGCTTGACGACAGCAACGATGAATACTGGAGCACGGCCGAGTCCGCTGAGGAGGACGAAGAGGTGACTGCTGACAGTGAAGGCGACGATTGGAGGACGCTGGTGATGGAGCTCAAGCCCCCCCAACAGCCTCCGCGCGCGCGCGATCTCCTCTTTGAGGACAGTGGAGAGGAAGGGGAGGTCCAAGTGGACTACGGAGAGTCCCCGGACGAAGCTCCAGGCTCTCCGATCCGATCCACAAGTGGAACAGCGGCTTCGACCACTCGAGACGCGTCTTCTCGGGTGCTGCGCACTCCCAACCCGTTCCCTGAACGTCCTGCTGGCCTCTTGGCCTTGCGCGAGCTCTCCGAGCCTCGAGATCCTCCTCCAGGCGCGGTGGACAGCGCCATGGAGGAGTCTGTCGTAACCAACGACCTGGACGAGGCTCCGTCTCGCCAAGTGGCACTCGAGCTCCAGGCTCCCGTCTCGAGACGGCCCGTGGCTCGACCACTGTTGACGCCAAGCGTCCGCGATTATGGTTTTCAACCGCGCGATCCGGCAGAGACTGCTCGCCAAGCTGCTTGGCAGTTGCTGAATACCTATGTGATAGGTCCAGCCTCTCGAACTCTCGAGGAGCTGGCACAGCGCACCGCGCTCCGTGAGCACTTCCTGACTACGCAAGTCACATCACTCTCAGAGTACCGTGAACGACTGCGAGTCCAGAGCCAGCGAGGATCGGTGCCGCCCAGGCGGACTTATCCTGTGGTCCTTCAACCTGGGGAAGACTCTACGGAGTATGACTCTCGCTTTGAGCTGTGGGTGGAGACGTCTCGGCGACTTAGTTCCATGGAGGCTCTTCGAGCCAGCTTGTCAGAAGTGGATGCTCGTCTAGAGCGTCGGCTCCGCTTCGGCTACGCGAAGCTCTGAGCCAAGCGACGACTGCCCGCGGACTTTCGCGCCCGCGTGTGGGGGAGATTTATTATTCTCCTATGAGCCCGTCGGCTTCTCCCGTCCCAACGGAGGAGTTTGCCGTGGCTCGGGGTCAGACCCGGAGCGTTGGGGCTGACCCAGCGGCGCCCCAGCTTATAGCTGGGAAGCGCGAGGCGACCGGCGACGCGGTCGCGAGCCCTCGGGGCGCTGTTGATCTATCTGATCAAAATCGTCCACGACGCCAGGGCAATCCTGCCGGAGGGGCACCTCAAACTCCCATGAGATTTCCGAGTGGGGGTAGCCTGTCCACTTTACCAGATACTGGTTATGCCCACGGCACCGACGTTTCACTAGAATACGTTCCACGTGGAAGTGGCGATTCCCCTGCTCGTCGAGCAACGCCGGAGGCGGCCGTGCTGCTGCCGCAGAGTCCTCTCCCGAGGTCGGACGCGGTGGCGGAGCTCTCGCAGAGCGTGAGTCAACTGCGGGTGCTCGTCCAAGACGTTGACCAGCGCGTCTATCGCTGCTGCGATGATATTGATTCGCTGCACCAGCGTCTGGACTGTGTCCAAGTTCCTCGCGAGCTGTGGGATCGCATCCGTGGTCTTGATGACCGGGTGGCCGCTCTTGAACGCTGGGTGCCGTATTGGCAGGACTCTGTCCGTCGCGATGAGGAGACGCAGCGAACACTGGCTATGCTCCGAGGTCAGATTGACCTGCTGACTCCCCTGCGAGAGGCTCCGCCCGGACACTATCCTGTGACTGTCCCCGTGGGACCGCTCGCTGCAAGCTTGGCTCCATTTCCAAGTGCGTCGGTGACACTCTCGGCCCCAGGTCCCCAAGGCTTACCCGGGTCGGGTCAAGGTACGGCTTAAGCAAGCCCCCGTAAAACACCGGGTGTGTACGCATCTTCTTAGGAGAGCGTATACGCTAGGCCCGTCTGGGCGACGACCTTGAAAGGTCCAATGAACTTCGTCTTAAAGACGGCAGACACTGCATGTGTAGGTAGGTTCTTAGCGTTTAGTAAAACTAGGTCCCCGACCTCATAACAATTAACAATGCTTCTGCCTTTTGCATCCGCATGTTCCTTTTGTTTGTGTTGGCTCTCAGCCATTGCGTCCCGCACGTGTCGTAAGACACTTAGACGCGTTGACAAATAACGTGTCAACCTGTTTACGAACAGCGAGAGGGCTGATATCAGCAAGTCGCTCCGCGAACGCTTCTCCCCCCTAAGCCCTGAGCCAGTACGGGTAGCGTCCGCGGGATGCGGGGATGTGACAGGCCGTTCACATAGAACGGCGTGTAGCCGGTGGAGGCATGCACAGCATCGTTTAACGCAAACTCAACGAGTGGGAGCATGGCGCTCCAACGCTTAGCTGTTTCAGCACAAATGCTGCGGAGGACATCCGCGACAACGCGGTTGACGCGTTCCGGCTGACCGTCGGTCTGCGGATGATCCGCGGTGGATATGTCCAAGCGAGTGCCAAGCACCGCGAAGATGGACGTCCAGAACTTGTCCGTGAAACGGTGGTCTCGATCGGAGACGACTGCCTCGGGCAGGCCGTGTTGTCTGAACACGCGGTCGAGGAATAGCGTAGCTGTACCCTCATGTCCGGCACAACCGCGAGGTGAGCCATCTTGCTCAGCCGGTCTACAAAAACCACAACACCCGTGTTGACTGCCGCGCCGGGCGGGAGGCCAAACACAAAATCCATACTAGTGGATTGCCAACACCCCGAGGGTACAGGCAAGCTGGCCAGCGGCGCGGCCGCATATGGCGACCCGTTGACACGTCTCGCACGTGCTCACATAGGTGCCGACCCACTTGTACAAGTTAGGCCACCAATAGTGCAAGCTCACAGAGCTGTAGGTCTTTTCTCGTCCGAGATGACCGCCGACCGGGGTGTCGTGTGCCTCATAGAGGATGCGGTACTTAAGGTCCTCATCGTGAGGAACCACAACCCGTGGCGGATCATCGGATCCTGTGCTGTAATACAGCAGCCCGCCATCG
>BSXT01001354.1:0-11534 GCA_030267785.1 Phytophthora fragariaefolia
TACGTTCCCGCCCGGAAATAGGAAGCCGCTAAGTTGTCCAAGGAAAACCCAGTTGATTGTCTTACTAGAAGGCAAAAGTAGAAGTCTAACGAAAACCACCCAACACTATCTGCCTATCCCTCTTGCGCATCCCTGATTTATCCCGCCGCACTGGCTCCTGAACTGCCCGTCGGACTAGATCTTGAGATCGTTGGTGTACCCCATCTGTGGTACCTAATATGCCCGCATGATAGCACCTGCGCTTGACGCCGAATTACCCGGGGTTGACTAAATGATTGCACCATATCGATCTAGATCTGGATCGCATGTCGATCTAGATCTCGAACCTGATCGCCCTTGATCTAGATTTGGGCCATCACTAGTCCTTGGCTGGTCACCTTCGATCTAAATGTCGCCCACTATTGAGCTTCAATATCCATCTCAGTTAGATCGGTATGTGCCCACGTCGATCAGATCGGTGACTGTACCATCTTCTCGGTACCTACCGGTACCCGGATATTTAGCTCCATTCGTAAACTTTGTGTTGATTGGGAACGTTCCACGAACTTGGTCTGCCTCCATCGTCGATCGCCTCCCATCACTCGATCTCATCGCTACATATCAACCTGATCGCTGCGCTGGCAGTCCGCTATGCCACACCGTCCCTTGCACTCTGGGAGGCTGCACAACCATCGCAGAGCGCACATTTCGCGATTGGCACGCCGGAAGCCACCCACTCCTTCCTTCGCCCAGAGAGCATCTCTTCCCTTGGTTCCAGCCACATGTCGGGCTCTAATTCCCGTCCATCAAGCCCCGACGCCACCTCGACTACCGCGGCGCCTTCGCGTACCCGTCCGTCCAGTGGTTTCGTGGCTCCTGTCGTCGATCTTGCTCCGGTCGGTGCGGAGCCGAACAGCCTGCGCTCGGCTCTGGGAATCCTGTCTACCGCTCTGGAGCGTACGGAGGCGTATGACACGTTGCGGGCCGACCATGCTGCTCTGCAACAAGCATATTTAGCTTCGCCACATCGAGTGGAGGCGTTGGAAGCGGAAATGTAAGGGGCTGCAGAGGCTGCGGCGCCTTTTGTTCGTTTCTGACAGCAGCGCTATGATATTCTGCGGAACACACTGGACACCACGCGAATCAGCCTCGCGGATTCTCAAAACGCTTTGGCTAAACGTTTGGACAATGCAAGAGAGATTAGTGATGCGCAAGAGCGCCTTGCATTCCAGCAGCGGGTCCACGAGGACGCTGTCAAGGATTTCCACAACAGGATCGACCAATTGGAACGTCAGGTAGCAGCTCTCGAATCCTCCACTGATGCTGTGTCTCCCCAGTCTCCGCGATCCATCCAGCTTCTTGAGGCAGAAGTGGCCAAGGCTCGGGCGGGTCGGGAAGCAATGGCCATCGAGCTTCAGCAGTCCCGCGATATTAACCGCGCATTGGAAGCATTCCAACAGGCGTTGGAAAGCTCGGTCTCCAAGCTTCGTCGCCAAGTTGACGCACTTGAGCACCGAGCCGTCGGACTCCGCGACGAGCGGGATCGCCAACGTGACCAACTCCAGGCCCGACTGCGGCGAACGGAAGCCGCCCGAGACCAGCTCCGTGATGAGGTCGATCGCCTGACCGCGCAGCTGTCTACGGCAACCGACGAGATGCATCGTGCAGTTGCCAGTCGCAATCAGACTGCGACGGAACTGCGTTCGGCCCGTAAGTACTCCCTGTCCTTGACTCCGTACCACGTATTAGCCCCACTGACGTATTTTCTTTCTTTGTCATAGGATTACACACCGACAACACACGTAACGTCATTGCACGGCTTGAGCAGCGTGTCAATGATTTGCAAGTAGATCACGCGGAACGGCAACGTCTCCAGGCTGCCAATAGTGCCCTCGTTGCGGGCATGGCCACCGCAAGGGCTGCCCAAGCGGCGTCAGAAAACCAAAAAGCCAGCCTAACCCGGGAACTAGATCCGATCCGCGGGGCAGATCACGGGGCTAGTCAACCTGGTTCAGCTACGGCCGTCTTCACCCCCCACCTGCCTCATCACTTCCAAGAAATCGTCGCCGATCGCGTTCCCGTTCTTCCAGTGGTAGTCCCGCGCGACCGCGACAGCGTTCCCGCACTTCTTCACCTGCGAGGGGTACGTCCGGGGCCCGCAGCGCCCCCCCCCCCGCTCAAACTGGGTCACGTCGCCGTTCGGCTAGTCGCCCACAAGAGAGGTCGCGGCGTCGGGGAACTCACAGCAGCTCCGCCGGGCAGGGGTCGACACACAGGACCTCGCCGCCGCCTAATACTACTCCAGGATCGGCCAGTTCCGGAGCTCCACCCCCGTCTGGCCACTTCATGGGCTCTGGTCGGCCAAGTGATCCTCCTGCAGAGAGCAGTGAAGATGAAGTTCTCGCGGTTTTGGCACGGACACGGTCCGCTCAGAGACGGAGCGATCGTGCCGATTCCCGAGGAAGCACCCCCAGCCTCCCCATCGCCGTCGACGACTCCGCTAACTCCACAGAGTCCAATTCTGCCGATCGGGCTGAATTGCGGGGGCCAGCAAGCGTACCGGCGACCCTTACCCCAGCGTCAGGTCGGAGCCGGGTGAGTGTAGCGCGAGGTCGCGATCCGTCTGAGTGCAGTCCTGACGGCGAGCAAGTCACGGGCGGAGAGCCGAGTGGCTCTGGAGCTGGCCATAACCAGTTAGTCCCCGATGCCGCTCTGGCCTCCCTGCCGGCTACCCGCATTCCCCGGGATCGATGGCTGCCTGGATACCGAGTCCGACAGCAGTACCAAGCCTCCGATGTCGCTCCCTGGCCGCTGCCAGATGTACTGGCGTGTTCGGTGTTGGAGATGACAGTGGACACGTTGTTCCGCCACTTCAGCTGCCCCCTTGGGTGGTTGTACCCTCGGCGTTCACAAACCTCAACGCCGTCACAGACGACTTGGTTGGATTCTCTTGTTACCGAGGGTAACCTTGTCGCTCTTTTCAACCGGCAGCCATGGGAAGCGCTGAACAGCTCGATCATCCCCATGTCGTTTGACATGGTGGGCGAGTTCAAGCCTCTTGTGACCGCGTACATCGCTTTCGAGGATGAGCACCGCCAGGCGTACTGGGAGTCATCCCACGCCATACCTATTTCACCTGCTATGCGTGACGCTACTCCTGCACTGGCCCAGTATTATACCGCTCGAATGCAGCGACGGGCTAGAGTGGGTGCCCGTTGGAAGTCCTTCCTTCGACAGATTTTGCGGGGCATGGTGGCGGGACACTGGGACATTGACATTTTGCTTGATCCCTTTTCCTCCACTTCCCACAGGCGGGGGAACGTGCTACTTGGAACCCTGGGGCGGATACCAATCCGTCACCTGGTGATCTAATTGAAGCCTTGCGTGCAGTCGATATTGCGGACCCCTGGCGCAACCACTACCGCGATCGGATTCCGGATCACCCCGCTCGCCAGATAGATCGCTTAGGTGGCAAGTTTCGTCCGATCGTCAGCACGACCTAAGTCTTCCTTCGGTTGTTGAAATTAATCGAACTTCCTTTTCCTTCTTGACTCTATCTAAGCTCCTTGTTCTGGATCGGGCTGCATAGAGCCACTCACTCACATACATCCTCTCCACCCAACAAGCGGCCACCCCGCCTGCGTGTCCACACGTTCCCTTCTCACGACGCCGATTCCGACGTGAGACTACTCCTCCTCCTCGCGTGACTGCATTACTTGGAACCGATTACGATCGGCTATCTTGCGCTCAAATTCTTGGAGTAACGCCCCACAATTCAAATCAGCTTCGTCCACCCATGATGGTTCCGGGTAGCCCTTCCAATAAACCAGGAACTCGCGGTGCGCCCAGCCGTATCTCGTATGTCTATCCGATCTAACATCCACGATTCGGTCTACTTCGAACTCATCCTCTGCCAGCGTCGCTTCCCAGCTGCGTTCCGGCAGCAATGCCTCATCGAGATCGAGGCGGTCCGCCTCAGACACCACGGGTTCCGCTCGAGGGCGATCAGGGAACGGCTTGACCAGCTTTAACTTGGACACATGCCCAATCGGGAATAGACGATATTCAGCCCCCGCGATCTCGATCCTTGCGGCGTGATCTCCTACCATTTCTGAGACTCGGAAAGGCCCGTGCCACATATGGGCCAGCTTCCTGGCGTAGCCTTCTTTGACGCGATCCAAGTAGAGCCATACTTGTACGCCAGCCTCAATGCCATGTGGGGTGATTTGCTCGTTATGCTGGTCGGCCCTCTCGCGTATGGCTTCACGTACACGTTCCGTCACATGTTCGCGTGCAAGTTGATAGTGAACCTGTACATGATACCGCCACCTCCGCGGGTTCCGGTCTCGTCGGCGAGTGCTGGCCAAGGGCAGTGATGCTTCCAACGTCGTCCGAGGACCCCAGCCGTGAGCCAAATAGAACAGTGTGTCACCCCGGACGCGGTCTTTGGCGGTGTTGAGGGCGATCGTGAGTCGTTCTGCATACTCGTCCCAGTCCCGCTGATTCACATCTGCGACATACATTTTCACTGAGCGTGTTAAGGTCTGCACCATCCGTTCTGCCGTCCCATTGGCTTGTGGGTGGTACGTCATAGTAGCCCTCTGCCTTTGTCCCACTATTCGGTTGAAGGCCCGGAAAAAGTCGGTCATAAACCCGGGTTCACGATCGTGCCTGATAGCCTCACTCGCGCCGAAGCGTCGGAACACACACTTTTCGTAATTTTCCGCTATCGTCTGGGCCGTCCGAGAAGCGCTCGACCTCGCGATCACATACCCGGTGAACAAGTCGACTCAGATCAGCAGCTCGGTGATACCTTTGAACGACTTCGGCAACGACGGGATGTGATCCATGGCTACGATCTGAAACGGGTACGTCGCCTGCAGATTTCCAGGTGACGGGCCTCTGATAACCGGCCGCCCCTTCCCAGTCTCACAGTCGATGCACTCTCCCACGTAGCGCTGAACGCTGCGATAGGCCTCGCCAATGGAAATGCGCTCTGATCCGCTGATAGGTACGCCCGATTCCCTGATGCCCCCCCTCCAGGCTCGTATGGTAATGATGCAGGAAGTCTTGATGCATGGCCTCAGGCACAACCAGTCGCGCGATCAGATCGCGATCCCCATTGGATTGGGCTGTCATTGGGCAATATAACAGAAGCCCGTTATCGTCTGCTTCGTAATCGGTCGCGATCTTGGAGCAGGCCTTCGCTTCTTCGGAGGTCAGGGCGGCCAAGTTGCCTTGTAGGTAAGCTTTCAGATCAGCGATCCACTTCTCCTCGTTCTGAGCCTGGACAATGCGCTCACACCTCATCTGCTGCACCACCGCTTCCTGTAGGGTCTTCGGCTGTAGGCATCGCCCACGAACCGATCTGGTGACTGCGGTTACTCGGGCGACCTGATCGGTGATTTTCGGTTTCAGCAGTTCGTCTAGTCGATTTAGCGTAACCAAGTCCTGACAATCTTCGTCCGAGGTAATGTGTGTTCCTTCTTCCTTCTGCAATGCTGTGCTGGCTAACCGATCCGCGCTTTGGTTCCATTCCCGCTTCATATGCAGGAACTCATGTTGAGGCCACGATCTGAGCTGATCCAGCGCCTTCTGCCGCAACAACTGCAGGCCGGGTGCCTTGCAGTCGATCTCGCCGCGCATCGGTCGGATCACTAGATTGGAGTCACCACAGACGATCAAGCGTCCCCGGTCCATTTCTTCAGCAGGTCGAAACTCAGCAACAGGCCACGATACTCGGCCTCGTTAACCGTCAAGTCAGGTGAATATTCGGACGCAGCGGCTAGGATCTCCCAATCTGGGAGTCTCCAAATGATGGCGCCATAGGCACCTCCGCCGCGCTTGACGCGCGCTGACCCGTCGAAGCTAACAACCAGCAAATGCTCGTCCAATTCCACTGTCGGAGGTGGCATCGACACGGTCTGGCGGGGCTGTTTCTTGGGGGTGATGGCGGTCAACACTTCGTCAACTTCTTTGCGAGGAGTGATGCTCGCCGCGATCGTCCCCAGCATTCATCCTCGCCTTTTTCGCATCGTCGGATCTCCAACGTCCAACTTGACAATAGAGCAGCCCATCGACGAAGCCTACCATTGAAACCTGAAGAGTGTAACAACCACGCCAACGTCGAATGCCGAGTCAGCACCTTGACCGACCTCGTTACCAGGAGGGTATAACAGACATCCAATATCCGGAGAAGAGCCAGGACCTCCTTGTCGACTATCCCGTAATTAATCTCGTTCGACTTCAGAGTGCGGCTGGTAAACATGGCTGGCCAATACGCGCCATCGTGTTCCTGCACTAGCGAAGCAGAGATCGCCCACTTACTCGCGTAGACCACGACCACCGGCGCACGATCTGGATCAAACTGTCGTTTGATCTCCTCTTTGACACGGATCTCGTGGAAGTCGGCCTCGCACAACTCGTACAACACTGTGGCATAGATCGCAAAGTCCTCACAAAAGCGACTGTAATAGTTCAAGCTTCCCAAGAAAGACTGCATCGATCGCAGCGTGCGCGGGAATGGCAGCTTGGCCAACGACTCCAGAGCCTTCGGATGTGCTTCCAAGCCATCGGCAGATACTCTGTGACCCAAGTAATCCACTTTACGGAGCCCCCAGAAACTTTTCACGACGCTGATCGACAAGTTCCATCGGTCGCAGGCTTCCAGCAGATTCCCGACCTTCTCACAGAGAACGTCCCAGTCGGAGGCGGTTACCAAGATGTCATCGATGTACGATCGCCTGCCCAGAACCAATGGCTTCTGGTCTGGTTCTGGCTCGCCATCCTTGAACACGTCGATCGGCAAAACAGAATCTGAGTTGGCACTGATCTTGAGGTGTCCATACAGAGCGTTATCCACCAGGCGCTGATAAATCTGTGGCGCATTCTTCAGGCCGAAAGGCATACGAAGCCACTCGAACAGGCCGAAAGCAGTGATGAACGCCAAGATTTTACGTGCTCGTGGCGTCATCGTTACCACTCAGAAACCGCTGGTCATGTCCAAGGAGCAATACCACAGCACCTTATCCAAGTCCTCAAGCAAGTCGTTGATCAAGGGCATGGGGTATACCATCAGGCGTGTCAAGCTATTGACAAACCGATAGTCAATGCAGAGCCTGATGTCTACCCCATTCTTCTTGATGATGATCACGATCGGGGATGCCCAAGGCGAAGTTAACGGTTGGATGATCTTTGCAGACAGCAACCCTTTGATCAGCTGCGAAAGCTTCTCTCGGAACTGGGGCGCTACAGGTTGCACCCTCTGGGTCACTGGCGCTGCTCCTCCCACGTCGATATCACAGACCGCGCCTAGGGCAGCCGGGGGCAGGGCGTTTCTTTTGCCGATCAGGAGATGTTTGCGTCTCCAAATGACCCGGCGCAGTCGAGCTATCTCCTCCGGTGTATTGAACTTTGGATCGCCCGCTTGGGTGTCCTCTATCGTGACTTCATCCGTCGAACTGACCACTTCTGGCAGCAAAGCCATGTGTTGTTCGACGTCTTCGGAGAACAAGTCTCCTCCTTCGTGGTAACAAATCTGCTCCTCCTCGGCGACTTCACTCTTCAGCGTGACAGGTGGCTCTGATGCGGCTACTGTTGGATCACGCTTCGGGGCCATGTCGATCCGCTGCTCAGACTGGATCAACAGGATCGCGGGTTCACCAAGCATCTCGGTCGGAGGCATCTCTGTCATGCAGCCGTTCATCTTTGACGATTTCTGGGGGCTTTCCGGTCGACAGAACATCCCGCCTCGCTATCGCTGCCACCACCGGTTTCGGGTTTGGCACCGGCCGTCTCGCGGTCTTCGTCGGTGTCAAGTACTGCGGGCGCTCTACCATCGTGTCTGCGGGTTGTTCGGTATCCTTCGGGGCTTGTTGCAGATCGATCGTTGCTTCGAAAGCAAGGTTCTGCCATTCAGAGTACCGACGCGATCCGACCGAGACGAAGCCCTGAAGACGAGGAACCGCGTCCGGTGCTAACCAGATCCCTAGCTTGACGTCCCGTTGCAGAATCACTTTCGCTTCACTTACATTGGTCAGTCGCAAGTATCTCGTTCGGCCAAGACCTTTGACAATCGTCGGCACTCACGACGGGCCCCGAGTCACCCACAACTTAGAGTGCGGCGACGGACCCGATCGGATCGGGACTTCGATCGCTTCTGCCTCCGGGACTTCCAAGTGCTGGTCCAAGGTGATCAGCTGAGAATTCGCACCGTACAACTGGCGTCGCCCTGACAATTGGATCTTCACCTCATCGGGGAGACACAGTGATCCATCGGCCAGATTGAGACGGATCCCGGCGGGAACCATAAAGTCCATGCCGAGAATCGCGGTCAGCCCGGACTGCGCGCCCACCCAAGCGTCGAAGTAATACACGAGCGATCCGGCCAACGTGACCTTGATCCTGGTACGTCCGACAGTTGTGTACATGCTCTCTCCGATCCCGATGCACTCTTGTTTCTGACTTTCATCTATGTGACATCCTACCTTACGAGCAAACGCGGTTGTCGATGATCGAAACTTCGGCTCTAGAATCAAAGAGCAGTGTGGCTTTCTCATTATTGATCTTGCCCACTGCTTTAGCTTGTTTGAATCACTTCCCGGGTGCGTGATATTTCCAGTAACCGCGCGACCCCCCTGGCAACAGATCCAGCTCCATCATAGTCCCAGATCGCGAGAACTCGTCGATCCGCCTCAAGCTGGCTACCGCAGAGGTGGGTTTCAGTTCACATGTATTGTCGATCGCATCTGTAGGCGTGTTAACCTTCTGACCCGGTCGCTTTTCAATGTATGCAAAGATGCAGAGCTCAGAACGCTCGGCTCGTACCAGATTCCAACCTGGCGAGCGTCCTAGTTTAACATCTTCTCCGCGTTGACAGGTAACATTCCAGCATGCTTGGTAGGGTTGTACCACTGACGGATCATGTTGTAGAACTCCTCCATCTGACACTTGCCCACGTCATGCAATTCGCCGCAGGCGCGACAGACGAACAAGCAGTGGTCGGACGGGTGTCCGTTGCGGCCACACTTCTGGCAAGTCAGTCTCTGCCAGCACCCCAGGTCGTTGTGCTTCGTGGATCCACAGTGGCTGCATCGCTTCGTGGCTCCTATGAGAGCTTGGCGATCTGCCGACCGTTCCGTATCCTGCCGACTCTGGTGGGCACTCGATGATACCTTGGATTCGTTGGCTGCCGCGAGGTAGACTTGGCGAACATGATCTTCTGCTTCCGACCCACTGCTTTCCTGCTCCGACTCGCTGCTGTCTTCCATCGTCCGGATTGCTCGCACTGCGCGTGCGTTCTTCGACGGAGTCGGGTTGGGCGTCGCAGGTACCTTCTGGCGAAACTTACTGGATCCCATTGCGGCTCTACCTTGTCGAGATTTGGCTCGTTGACGCGCACGCAGGGTGTCTTTCAGTACCTCAGCATCAGACAGCCGCAGGAGTGCTAGCTGGTCGGCCAACTCGCGATCATCCAGGGTTTCGATGAAGTTTTCGACGTGCCCACGGCGGGCCGCGGAAGATCCCTCCTTGATCGACAACTTCGCGCGCATGCCGGCCTCATTCAGGCGGTGGAGGTACTCCAGTGGAGATTCTTCCGATCGCTCCCTGGCGTGGTAGTATTGTCTCGCGACAGATACACCACGTCCGCAGTATTGGATCAGGAAACCTTCAAGCAAGCTCTTCCAGTTGCTGCGCGTTGATCGACTCAGCTGCCTATACCAGTTACGCGCAGGTCCAGTGAGCAAGTCACCGAACACCAGGCACTTTTCACTGTCGGGCGCTTGATCACGGATGAAGGCGGATTTCACCTTGACCAACCAGCTTCTCGCACGGTCTTCGTCGTTGACTTTCCCGGAGAACTCTTTCAGCGCGGAGATCGCAGACACTCGGATTCGCGGGGCGACCACTCCAGCGTTCGTCGAGGTTTCTGCCGTTGCAACTGCAGCGCGTCGCGGGATGTCGATGCTCAGGTCGTCTGGATCGAACTCGTCTAGCGGACCGTGGCGCGATCCGACCGATTCCATGTTCACGTCTTGCATTCCCGGTGCTTTGCGAGCAGTTATTGCCGATGGGGTTTCCGTGGTATGTTGTTCCTTCAAGAAACGATCCATCGCGGCGTCGAAGAAGGTCTGCATACGACTTGGGCGATCCTGGTCACGGGTTGAGGCCGCAGAACGCATGACGGGATCGTCACCTTACGCGTCGGCGCATGCGTCAGTCACGTCGGAGATGGGATAGGAAACTTCAGAATCGGTCATCCGAGAGAGAATGCCCCTGGGACCCGCTGGTGAAGCAATGCTCCAAGTGCGGAAAGCCACGTTCAAGGAAGAGCGATCATCGAACACAACCACTGTCATCAACTTTTCAGTCTCGCTCGAGGAGGCTGTGCCTACCAGGGGCGACAGCTTGTCGAAGAGGTTTTGCAAGGATCTTACGATCGTCTTCAGCTCCAGATCGAATAACTCGTAGGCTCGAAGGCTCTTGGAGCATATCCCGCTTCCTTCAGCAAGTGCAACATGGTCTTCGCCGCGTCCAGCTTGTTGTTCATCGTCGGCGGAGTAGTCACCGGGCCAAGAAGAGCGCTGCCGATCAGCTTGGGCCTGACGATCTTCATCACCGGGTCTTCCTTCATAAATGCCGCCAGATCGTCCCGGTAGAACACGTCTTCGAGCTGATCTTCAGCTATGGTTACGGCATCCCCACGATCGCCGGAGTCCGAGCCAGGGGCCTTGAGCTTCTTGCGCGAGGACCTCGACTTCTTCTTCGTCGATCCGGAGGGAGTGTGGTTGGATGAAGTCACTTCGGTTTTCACCGTTGTGGCTTCATCCTGCGGGTCATGATTTACATCACGACCCGCGGCCCCCCCCCCGAAGGGAGGCCTGGGGATGAGGTAGAGGTTTATCCTCTAGGTCCGTCGCGAGACCTTCCTCCTTCACCCGGTCAGAGCTCCTCCCCGTACTCTGACCTTCGGTGGATCCTCCTTCTCTCAGCTGCGTCTGCGGCGATCCACTCATCGCTGGCGCGTCAATCCCAGGCTCCAACTTGATCTCAACATCTTCTTGGTTGGACTCACGGTGAAATCCAGAGTCACCAGAAGATCGGGGCACGCGCACCATTGTGGCGGAGCAGGATCAGCGAAATTGCTGACGCGATCCAAGCTCGCACACAGGTGGCCGATACTGCCGACTACGGAGGGGGTACTCCGATCGTCCGTGGGGGCGCTGAGGGTCTTCTCACCTTGTGTACCCGTCGGTCGGCGCGGGTTACACTCTTCCGGTAATCTGCGGGGAGATATTGAGTTGATCTGGTCGGGGCCGTGTGTACGGCACGTGGGATTGGGGGGACAGCCGCCCGGGAATTCTTCAGTCGGCTGTCGGTAGGTCGCGGTCGAGTCTTGAACAGAGTCGTCCACTGGCGGGTGTCCTTGGGTTTGTTTGTTCCTTGCCTTTCCGTGTCGCTTGCCGCCTCCTCTTGGCGGGGTCTTCTTGGACTTCTTGGTTGATCGCGGTCCCTGGCCAAGCAATCCAGGGGTCGGGGGTGGCGGTCCTTGGGCG
>BSXT01001355.1:0-13457 GCA_030267785.1 Phytophthora fragariaefolia
CTTCCTCCGGTCGTATAACGACCACCTCGGCCAACCCGCCGGCCTGTAAGGCCTCGCCGAATTCATCGAAGGACATATCGTCCGGCTCCAACAGAGCAGCTAACGTGGGCACCGCCCCCAGGTTAACTTCGCCATCGACGTCACCTGTCACTCCATTAACAAGTGTATATACCTGTTCGCTATCGTGTAGAGCGGTCCCTCTCACTACACCGTTCACGTCTCGTGACATATCCGATGCCATGTGTCTTGCGGTGATTGCGGTGATCATCTTGCGTCGCCGCCTCCTCTTCGCTGAGGTTGTCCGCCTCCGAGAGACCGTCGTGTGTGCGCCCGCTGCGCCTTTAGATGTCACCACCACTTCCAGCCTCAAGGGAGCCTCAGTGTCCCGACCGACACTCAGCGAAGTGCTGCTCTGTCCGCAGCCTATGAACTGAGTGTCAATCACACTGCGCTTGTGGCAGCTTAATATGTCTCCAAAATTCCATCTTCTAAAAAACGCTCCAGCTTTCGTTCGCTTAGACGGGTATTGGAAGCCTCGATAGTAATAAAACAGTTGAGTACCGTTCCTTCACACGACACCTCTCACGAAGTCAACCTGCCAGGCTCAGCAACACTACTGGTTTTCGATTATTCCGTGAGGAAAATAATGCCCCTTTCCAATTCTATTGCAGTTTATCCAGAAGTGATACCCTTTATATCCGATCAAGTTTGATTTTTTTCATCTCCCGTCTTCCGCCCCCCCCCTCGACCCCCCCTACTCCCTCCCTCACTCTGGAAGAAATCTAGTCCTGTTCAAGACGAACGGCACCTACGAAGATCGCCAACCTGTATGGGAATCGCTACTCCGTCGTAGCAATCGAGGAGTGATCAAACCTGATGACATTGTCAAAACCGCTGCCTACTATCACCTATCTCGTGTTGCACGCCTTTGGCTGAGAGGCGGTAGACTTTTTTCGGGTCACCGACGGATCTGGTGCCCCTATCGGGTCTCATCGAGAGGCGAGACCCAAAGCGAGACCAGACCGAAACAGGACCCGAAATATTATTTACAATGAAGTGGAAAATAAAAGATATAGTGAAGTTGCATAAAATGTAGTGTAGGCTATCTATGCCAAATTCGTAACAGTGAAGTAGTAATGAAAGATATACACCTTTTCTAGATCAAATTCAGAATTTTCAAGATCAAAACAAGAATGGCTCAGATCAAAACAAGAAAACATTTAATCCGTTACATTTCATACAAAACATTATCACGATCCAACTGGCATGTCATGCTTGTCCAGAGCGCGATCGTGAAAGCTGAGAGTATGCGCTCCGAGTCACATATTTGTGACGTATTGGCCTTCACGTGGGGCGAGTTCATCTCACTGGGATCATCACGTGTTTTATCGCACACGTAGCGTATCGCATTCAATGCGTTGTGAACAGTCTGAGGCGCCACTTCGATGCCAAATTTCACCTGTAGCTCGTCCTCGAGATCAAACAAAGTCAGCAGGCAGTTGTCCTCCACATGTGATTGACGTGCTCAGGCATACCCGCTGACCTTGGTGGGTTTTTTTTAGATTCTTCCCGGAGCGCAATGTGCTTTCACAGCGGGGGCACGTGACTGACTGGGGTGTGCTTGTCATCTTTGCGAATGAACTAGCTGGTGTTTGTTTAGATAGCCATTAAAATTTAAAGAATAAACGTGTTTTCTAATGATCTGTTCTCTAATGGCGTATGTGGAACGCTGCGTTCATAACATTTGCTAACAAAGTCGTGATTCGACACGAAGTAGCTCTGAATTTTTAAAGAGCGGCAATGATTAGAGGAAATGCTAATATTTTTTGGATTTAGACTATGTGTTACAAATACTAAATGGGGAGGGATTTTGTTTAACTTCCAATTTATCGTGACGAGTGCGGCCAGTAGTAGAAATTACATTACTACCTTTCCAAAGTATCTGCAGCTGGTTGAGATGATGTACCGGTGGGCTTCGGAATAGTATGATCATCGTGGTGAGCGGTGAGCAAGAATTTACGCGAGTTAGAAATTAATTGCACCACAACGGGGTAGCATAAGTGGACAATCTCGAGATGTCCTCGATTTCAGAAACGAAGACTGTAACGTCCTTCGCGTATGTATTCCATCATCTGTGTCCGTGCAGGGTGAGGCATTCATTGCCGACGTATGCCAGTTGGGACAGGCGGCAAGATCGTGGGCTACGTCCTGGCCAAGATGTGCGTCGCTGGGGCTGGTCTGGCACGGGGGACGCACTGTGCTGACGTGCCACTGCTGCTGATAGGGAGGAGGAGACACCCGCGCCGCACGTCCACGCGTCGCTGGTGGTGTTGCGCACGCACCACAATGCGGCCTGGCCACGAAACTTACGCAGGTAGTCCGTGCGTAGTACCATGTTAGTAGATATGTGTGTGACAGATAAGAGCGTGCCTGTGTGTAAGCAAACATTAGTGCAACCTCAGCAGCTGAATATCTTACGCAAAATGTCTAATGGCTTACACGCTTTAGCAAGGGTATTACGTATTTACACTGGCACTCGTTGCTGCACCAACTCATGCACATGGGACCGGTCATAATGGAGTTTTAGGCACCCAACTGTGCCCAACCAGCTCCCTTTAATCAACAGCTATGACCATCTGACACCCATACTGCGCCCAATACAGCACCCAATTGAAGAGAGCCGGCTAAAAAACTATACACCATACATGTATAGCCGGAATATTAAAAAGAGTCGGAGCAATCAGACATCGCAAGTTGCAACTCTTAAGTCCGAAGCTGTCCTAGTGTTCTGCTGCACAACAGGCTCACCACAGGCTTCGATGCTAAAGACATGCTAAAGACATTAATTTGCCCTGGTATGGCCCCCTATGCTAAGGATATGAATTCTCCTAGTTTTCCCATGCTCTGGTCACACCAAGATGAAATGAACGACTCAACAAATATAATTAGATACAAAAATAGGGATTTCAAAGACTTAGATACTAGTATTCCCTCCCTCAATCATGCATTTGCGCTGGTAGGGTAGACTCTATTTGGGGTCGTATACTCGTCGGGTCTGACTTATTGGTCGGGGTTTTCGGGAGGGACAACGTACCATATCATGGGTTGGGCGCTGGTTCTGGAGCTCCTCGTTTGCACCGCCAATTTCGCTTCGCTCATGGCGGGCAAGGCGTCGGTAAATAGATATCACACCTTGCAAGGAGAACTACTCCGGCCCACGCGCCGACCATTGCAGACCTTCGCTTCGCTTCGGTTGCAAACGGTCTCTGTGGACACAAATGTCGCCCATCATGAGGATCGGTACACCACACAAGAACGACACAAGTATTTCGTGAGCCCATCCAGAACCCAACTGAGTTCAACTGAGCCCAACTAAGCCCAACTATTCCCAACTGGCACAGTACACACCTGCGCGTCACATTCCAGAGCCATCGAGTGTTGCCTTTACCTCTTGCCTCGACCACGCAACCTTGTATTTCCCTGCGTGCGTGCAGTCGAGCGTTTTCCCGTAGTACACCCACCCATCGGGTACAAGGGGCTTCGAGGACGCTGAATCAATAATCTTCTTGTTTCTCAATGCGACCTTGTAGTTGGTGCGTACGCGGAAGTTTCTCATATAGCAGCCGTATCAACGTAGAAGTAAGAAATGGCATCAGTTATCGTACCCATAACGCTAACCTCACCTGGTATGTCTCGGCTGAATAGTCCTTTAGGTAGGCCTCCAATGAATCCGATGAAGCAAACTCTATCGTCTCGAGCGGAGGCGCCAGCACCGCGGACTACTACTCACCGCTCTGTGTTGGCTGGAGGTGGCCGGAAGTCTCCGACCGGCACTGTTTGGACGAGGAGCTGCCGCTACCAAACTCCTCTTCCTCCGATTCGACTGCCTCCTCCGCCGAGTCCGCCCACTCCTCATCGCTGTCGACCGCCTCTTTACTGTCACTTGCCCTCCCCTGTCGCGGCAGTCGTACCACAGCTCTGACGCGCAGATCCGGCGCCATGGCTTCCAGGGTGTGGCTGATTTCCCCCGTTTCTAAAATGAATGGGGGAAAACAATAGCATACGGCGTATACCCCTGTCGGATACGGGATAAAAGGGGTAGGGTAAAATCGGTCCCCGTCCCATGTGCACCAGTTTGGTGCAGCACTCACTCTCATTTACACTTTATGGTACTATGATTTAACGAGTGTTTTCTAATGAAACCTGTGGTATCGGATTTAATAATTGAAAGCGCCTTCAGAAGGAGTAGACCGAAGAAGAAAATCAGACCATGAATGCGATCGCTGCTCAACTCTGAAATAAATTTCAGAGAATAAATCATAGGATGGTGTTGCTATTGTCGTGACCCAACGTGAGACCCACCAGAATTATTCTAGCTGGTCTCGCATTGGGTCACGTGACCCAATGCGAGACCAGACCCGTCGGTGGCCCGAAAAAAAAATCCTTCCAGAGAGGCATCCGCTCGATGGGCAATCAAGTTGCTGCCATTGTGAAGTCAAGCAAAAATGCTCGGGGTAGGAGAAACTGGATCATGCGGCGCTGTGCAGGCGCATTGCTAAAGTTCCTATAACCGACCGCGAAAACCAGCGTCCAGTATCCAGTCTATTCAGTCTCGTACGGTGCCGCGTACAACGGAGGAGCTCATCAACGAAGTAAGGTATGCGTTTGACAGCACGACCGCGGGCACTCTCTACAAAACGTTTCGGACGTTGCAGCTCGTACTGCGGCAAATTATGAGCTGTGGTGGATGCAACGACTTGCGCCTACCGGTAGGCCAAATGCAGAAGGACAATTTGCTCGCTGCCGGTACACTTCACGAAGTGATACCGTGTGATGCCCAGGCATTCATTGACGCTCACCAGAGCATTACCACGCTGTCCGCACTGCAAGTAATCCCTACTCTACCTACTCCGCAACTTGCTACTGCATCGGAGTGTACTGGTACCCATCACTCTACTGCAGGGCAGCAGCACACTACATCACCAATGTCGTCGGTGTCTGCAACGCCACCTTCTGACCTCCATACTTTCATTTGCGAGCTGGACCTCTGCATATCTTATAACCGCCGAAAACAACGAGGCGGAGCGCTGCCATTTCTCTCTCTCGAAAGGTGCATTATTTTCATTACGGAGGTACTGCCACTAGCAATGACTGCTAACCTTGGTTGGGGAATGCAGAATAACTGACAGTCAACGGAGATCCTTAGTTGACTTTGTGGTACTGCCTCATGTGTGCAGCCAAGTACACCCAGTACGTCTTCCACTCTGGGCCGTTCCGGCTGACTTGACTGTCTACCAAAATCTTTTTCACCATGGTAGGCGTGAATTCCTCCCTTTCCATTTCAGAAATCTTTCCAGTCCCTTGTCGATAGACTTGAGCCTATTCAGGATATTCTGGTCTGCGGGGGCTATCTTCTTTGTCTTCTCTACAGCGTTCGCAGCCGCCACAACTTGCTTTTCTGGGGCTAGGAGCGGGTGGTTGAGGTAGTTGGGAATCTTCACGTTTTTCAAACTGTTCATTCGCTCTTCAGATTCATCATCGCTTTCATATTTCATATTTCGCAATCTCATAGTAGCGGTGTCGTCCGAATCAATCGAGAGCTGGGCCTGACCGGGCTTGGTGGCACCAGTGTTCACAAAAAGCATGATAGCGGCCATCACGACAATTGAGCTCAAACGCATGACGAGTTTTGGGTAGTTATGATCGCTGAATGAAAGCTGAGTGGTGGGGAAGTGGGAAATACCAAAGTGTGAACGGAACACGGTCAGTTAGGTACAGTAACCCCAGGATGGGTTAGCATCAAATACTGACAATCTCGCAGAATGTACTGTTGCACAGAATGTACTGTTGCACATTCTGCGAGATTGTCAATATTTGATGCTAACCCATCCTGGGGTTGCTCTCAAAGCATAGCTAGGCACCTTTTCTACCGACCCGCTCCTTTTTCTGTATTACACTGTCCTCGATAAATTCTACTTACAGCACTGTGGATTCGTGAGTGCATAGTACTGTGCCCATAATTCAGCAACAACCAGCAGTTTTGGGCAAATCTTCCATTTATTCCTGAGCATTTTGATACATCAAAGCACATGTACCAAGTCTGTCCTATTTACAGGCTGTAATGTTGGATTCAGCCAATTGTGATTGCGTCAAATACGAACGCGAACGGAAGGGATGAAACTCTCCACCCTTGGTGCAGTTCAAGGAACTGGGTTCATTGAGCTTGAAGAAAAAAGTTTACATAGGAACAGCATGTGCACTATCGCGGCACGACGAAATGAATTAACAGAGGGTCCTGTTATTGTAAGTACTGTAGTTGGTGTGTCCAACAACGTCGCAGGTAGAATCGAATGCTTATGCTGCCGTAGCTCGAGCTCTGGCAAATAGAGTGTTCTTCGTTTGCAGTGGGAACAACCAGCGCAATGGCAAGTTTCAGTGTAGTTTTCACCCCCCGTTGCTGTGCTGGAGTGGTACTTAGTGGAGTAACTTCAGAGAAGTCGCGTGGACCATACAGTGCATGTACAAATCCACTTTTTATCTTCCGTTCACGGTACTGAACTGTACTGTACTGTACTGAACGGCTGACCATCCTCTCCTGAATGTCAGGGGATGAGTTATTCCTCCCCAACCAGGCATTCAGAACACGTACATGTATATACGCCCATGAGCTTACTGCTATACGCGTTGAGGCCGATTTTTTCAAAACAAACGGGCAGTTTTGGTAGTTTGAGCTTTCACGAATTGCGAAAGCACTCAAAGTACATGTTGTGAGTGTACAAAGGCAAATGATTCGTCCCAGACCCGCTCCGACATCGGCATGGCGGCGGTAATGCCGGTGCACCGCTCCATCTACCCCCAAAGCCGAAGTGAACAGTCATAAATATCATTTCAATTTCTAGCTCGTGTATGCAGAGACTGACGGCAGAGCACTGGCTCTCTTCCACCATCTTGCCGACAAAATGATCTGATAGCTGGGCTAGCACCGTAAGATTGCGGCAACAGAATGAGTACACAATGTGGGGATGGTGAGACCATACTTGAGGTCTACTGCTGCAGTGTAGACCATAGGCCATTTCCTAGGATTTGTAGGAAAGGCCATTTAAAAAAAACGAACACATATGCATGTTTTTTTTTCTCGATAATTGATCTTGGGCCAAGACACTTAATCGCTTCGCTCCTCAGTTGCGCGGCGTTTGCACCGCCAACTTCGCTTCGCTCGTGGCGGGCACGGTAGCCCGCGCGGATTAGATAGAACCTCTACTTAGACACAAGCATCCTCTGCGCTTCGGTTGTCAAGGCGCCTCTCTAAGGCCTCTGAATATATCGCTTAAGAAATGCTAAGTGCCTTGTTTTTGAAAATGGCCCTCCCTACAAATCCTATGAAATGGCCCTCCTTCGTGCCACCCTACTGCATGGACGGCTTCATCAAGACTACACTGTCGTTTGGCGAGGTACCTGTGCACAATGCTTGCACGTTTCGGTGAGCGCATTGTGAACACCTTCAGAAGCGATGTGCTGGGTCTGCTGCTTTCCTCCGTCTTGCTGGCAGCCGAATTGATTTAGTTCTTGGATGCATGAGCAAGATTACAATTTCTTCGTTTCGTTGGCAGCAATGGAAATGGAGGCTGACGGAATTAACGGGTTTGTAAATTGTGACCTCGTACCTGCTTCCACCCGCTGCGTTGGTGCAGAGAAAATACCAAAAACACCGACAGAAATTGAACACCGCACCGCAAAGTACCCTGATAACACCGTTGGGGAGGGGCGACGCAGTAACTTTATAGACACGGAAGCGAGCGGTTGCGAGGTCGCGAAGCCGCAGCAAACCCGCGCGGGGAGCCCGCGAAGCAGGGCCGCGCTGCATTTGCGGAGGCGGGCCCAGCGCCGAGCATTCCAGCGAGCCGATCACTGTACTCACCAGGAGGTTCTATCTTCATAGCCCGAGCGAAGCGTGGCTGGCCACATTGATGTACTTACCTCTAATCTTCCATAATGTCTTATTGCGACAGCTGGCAGGTCAAAACAAAACTTTAGCCAAGTGAAATGATTTGTAGGTGCCGGAAGGGCATTTGTCGGTGCTCGGAAGCGTTCCTCGTTGGTACATGTAGTTTCTTTAAGCTGATCTCCAGCAGCTCCGGATGCGTTTGCTTTTGGGTCGTCCATCGCCGACGACAGAATCGTGCAGCGATTAGGTTTAGATCTTCAATGCTGGGGAGTACTGTAGTCATAGAGCAGCGCGAAGAGCGGGGCCAAGTCCTGCGCCGAGTGGATAAGCCCTGGTACGTGGGGCGCTAACGAAATCCAGCGCGCGGTCGCTCACGAAGGCGAACGATATGCTCGTGGCCAACGACCAGTTGTCGATGGACGCGATAGCGGCCACGGGCAAGTTGTAGATCTCCAGGTGGAGCAGCCCAGCGATGGTTGCGCGGTCGAGTTGATCTTGGTACTCACGACGCGCGCCAGTATGGGGGTGTATCTTAATCTAGGCGTTACCGGTACAGTCGCCCCCGCCAGATTTACCACAGTGGGACTAATAAACACTGCAAGGTTTGAAGTTTCGCTCAGGGTTGACATAGATGCGCATGTATTGAGTTAGTACAGGTAATCCTTAGCCATGAACAAGCATCGAATGACCATCGATCTAACAATGCCCGACTGCCTCCAGCAATTCCTAATCGTTTCTGGCATGTCATCGTTCTCTGCCTGTGACGCCTATTCCAAAGCTGTGATAATGGATATCTTCTGCTAAGGTTGTCTTGATATGTTTCTACCGACACTGTCCTCTACTTTAACGCGTGTGGCCCGACTTTTAGCTCCGGCAATTTCCCCTCATAGATACATCTATTAATAAGTCAGTACATCGTGTTGACGGACGGAGCAAATCTTGTGCACCAATGTACAATCTCTGCGAGGTACATGGCTGATCGCAGGGGAAAACCTGGCGGGGACGACTGTACCGGTAATTGTCACCACAATTAACACCTAGATTACGGTACATTCTCTCTTGCAGGCTAGCCATGTCTCATGAAAAACCTCACTCACAGAAAGTTGGTGTTAGCACACAAATTAAATTAACGGCTGACAACGTCATCATCCCAGACCAACGACTCGAGTATCGCGGCCAGCTCATTATTGTCGACACCTGGCGCCTCGCAGATCGATTCCTGCTGGTGGAGTGCACCAGGCTCTTACGGACGCGCGGTGGCCAACGAGTGGCGACTCCTCGTCGCGCGAGGTAGTCACGGAGGCGGCATGCGGTACGCACGCTTCCACCTCCTGGTTCACATCATCGTGGTCGTGGTCGGGTTCCGGCGCGGACTCCTCGTCGCGCGCGGTATTCACGGAGGCGGCCTGCTGTACGCACGCTTCCACCTCCTGGTTCACATCATCGTAGTCGTGCGGTGGGTCCGTAGGCCGCCGTCTCGTTGGGTATAGCGTTTTCCTCACGTCCCTCGTAGGCATAGTATTCAGCATCATCATCATCGTAGTAATAGTCGTCCAGGTTTACGTCATAGTCATCAAATTCACACTCAACAGGAACGGCGTTAACCGTTCCCCTTCCTTCAGGTAGTCTTCCGAAACGGTTCGGAGTGTACCGTTGGTGTCGTCCCGTAGACAAAAGGAAGGGGCGACACTCCCTCCTCCTTCCTCTCGCCCCCGTCATTGTTGGCTAGGGACGGACACTTGAGCCGAGTTGCTCGCCGCCCCCTGAGGGGTCATTTGCAGGATAGCGGCTCGCGTCGGACAGTTCATCACCAAATGGTCTGGGCTCAGACACATGAAGCACGTGCGGTCGCCGCGGGACGGTCCTCCCTGCCCGTCACCGGACCGCGTAGGCCCCGATCGGGGTTGCTCACACTCAACGCCAATGTGGTCCTTCGCCTTGCAATGGGGGCACGTGGCGAAAGAGCGGCGACAATTAATGCGACTACACCCCAGGTTGTGACACCTGCCGCAAACCACTCGCCCTTCCTGGGTGTACATATCTGGTCCTTGTCTGATTCCCCGGAACGGTGTTTTGGGCATCGCGCTTCTGGACGCAGCACGCGGGGATGCGTTCAGCTGCTCTGGTAACTCAGGTTAATCATACGCGGCAGCTACGGCCATAGACTGACGGGGTGACCGCGGAGGTCGAGCCAGATGCTGTTGCAATAGCTGGACTAGCAAGTGCTGGGTCTGCTGCATCATTGTGAGCATCTGCGGCATCATCGAGCTTTCGGAGGCGGGCTTCGACGCCGCTTCTTCCGCGAATTCGGAATCATCATCGATGGGAAGATGCATGTTCTTAAACAGCAATACAGCCACCGCGTGAGGGATCGAGTTGACCATAGTGGGGGCCAGGACTGCCTTCCACTCCTTGTTTCTTAGACCAGACAGGAAATATTGATAGCGCATCTCAGCATCGTAACACTGCGCCGCATCACACAGACTTGAAATGAGGTCGCCCCAGACCTCAGCCGACATTCGCTTAGAACCCTTCGTCGTCTTTAAGCGTTCTATCATCTGGAGAGGGGTCTGACAAATAAACTGGTTATGGAACCGGGTTCGCAGAATCTCGAATGTGTCGATTTGCGAATACATTCACCATTGTTCACCAGCCTTGCCCTTGAGGCACTCAAGGAAGCACTCAGTCGGAGGGCGTCGTCGAGACCTTCGGTGGCCCGTACGAAAGCGTTCCAGAACGTCCGTGCCTTGTCCACCGAGGCCGAGTCGGAATAGAACGGTTTAATCATCCGTATCGCGTTCTTGATCGTAGACGGCATGCCAAAGGGACGCTGCCCGAGCGCAGGCCCGTAAGTGTTACCATAGCCGTACGGAAGGGGAGCCTGGGGAGGTCCGTAGCCCGCATGGTTCGGCAGGGGAGGACCACCGGGAGTCGGTACTCCAGGCACAGGGGCCAGGCCTTGAGCGGGAAGCCCCCCCCCCCCCGTCGGAGGCGATCCTTCAGGAGGGGGCGGCGCTCCCGCCATCAGAGGTTGACTCCCCGTCGGAGCCCGGGCGTTCGGGGCTGGTACCGGAATGGTAGCAGCAGGCGGGGTCGGGGCATACTGCGCGGGAGAAGTCGACAGTGTATACTGTGAAGGCGGCGCTAGCGCAGTTACCGGGATCTGAGTGGAGTACAGGCTCGGGTAGGAAGGAGGCGTTGCTTCAGCCGGGGAGATCCACGTCATTGGTTGGGTCGTCCTGGCGTCAGGGGCCGACCACGGACGATTAGGATCGAAAGAAAGGGCCCACCCTGCCGGCTGAAAGACGGGATAGCCACTGCCTACTCCCGCCGCCGCAGAAGGGGTAGCTTTGATAAGACGGGATGGCGGTCCGGATCCTGGTCGAAGGAGGCGTTATCGTAGCCATCGTCGTGGTGGGAGCAGGTGGAACCATCGCACCATACTGGGAGTGCGTCGGGGTCGGCGCGGGGGCCCCATCGCCGTAGCCAACTAGCGGCCCCGTCGACCCCATCACTTGGCTTAGGACTGGAGGTTGCATCGCTGGAGGCCAGCCGACGCCGGGGCTCGGCCTTACCGCGATGTATTCACCGCCAGTCTGGTCCCAGTACTGCCTTTGGCCGGGCTGGCCACCCGACATCGCCTCGCCTCCGTTCCCATGAGGAAGAGACGACGGGGGCGGGTTGGCCCCGGGTGGGACGCTCGGAGCGTCCGCATTTGTCGTCGGGTCTAGCGGGTTGACCACGCTCGGGGGACTCGGCGCCGAGAGCCCAGCCGTCGTAGGCGTCGTCGAAGGGGCGGGTTGAGGGCTCGAAGTCGAACCCGTTCCAGTGACAGGGGCCGACCGGGAGGCATTCGTCGTCGATCCTCGCGCCGCCCACCGTTGTACCTGGCTCCTCACCACACCGAGCCCGGCCGGCGTAGACAAGTCGGGTCGGCTCGGGTCGGTGAGCATCGGGTGGGGACCGGTTGGGTCGCCCGCATCTTCATTCATACTCCAGGGGGGGGGTTGTCCGCAGCCTGATCACCTTGGCCGCCACCCTCACCTCCATCGGGAGGGAACGCTTCGCCCAGGGCATGGGCGTCATCAAAGTGTTCGTCGTTCTCTCCAATCGACTCCATAGTCACTTCACTTACTAGGTCCTCCTTCTGCGTCAGTACCGAGGTATTGGACGGGACCCACCCCGGGAATCCACGCCAGAGTCCAATGCACGACACTAGGGTTTTGGCGCAGCGTCCACCGCTGGCTGGAGTTGGTCACTGATTGGTTGTTCTCAAGCGCTTGAGCACAGCGAAGAACGCTTCCGAGCAGAACAGCTACTTCAGGTCGTAAGGGTAGCCGTCAACGCAGCCTCCACGAGTCAATCCCCCGAGCCTTAAAGCGTCGGTGAGCGTTGACTTGAGGTGCGTTACAGGCCTAGCTTGACTTCCCGAAGTCGCCACTTCGCGCGGACTCCTTCAACGGCAGCCCTTAAGCCTCATAAACTCACTCCACACACGGCTTTCTCCAGCGCACGTGTACCCTGCTTCTCCACCAAATGTTGCGTACTCTCCCGCCAAGGGTCGAGTACACGCGGGCTGTTTGAGGAGTACAGTCGATGGGTGGTTTGGAGTTCGGAGGCGCGTTGGGTGTTTTCGAAGAGGTCGAGCTGTACGGTAGGATAGACGTTGACTTGTTCGATTAGATGTGTTTCTTAGCAGGAAAATATGCGACTGAAAGGCAAAAAGGCGCGTCGGCCGGCGCCAGCACGCTGATGAACAAGACACTACCTCTCGTACGCTCATCAGGGCACCTAGGGATGCCATCCATCCTTGGGCATGACTCCTCCCCTACGACATCCTTTAGCAGGACCACATCGGCGGCCTGAACTCCATCCTCGGCGTCACCGAGTCGAAGGGAACGCTCCCGCCGTTGCCTCGGTCGGCCGAGATCTGAGTCTCGCGTCATCTTCGAGGGGCAGCCGACCGCGAAGGGGAGCCTAGTACCGGCTGGGCGGTACCCGGAGGGTACCCATTTATAGTAGTAGTCATTCGGCGATCGGCGTTCACCCCAGGCGGTCGCGGAGAAGGAGGATTGCCGGTCAGGCCCGACGAAGTTCCACCTGGAATGCGACCCAAAATCCCGGGTACGGGACAACATGCCTCGTTTTTATCCTGAAATAAACCTGTACTATCCACGCTGTACACTCGGCGACAAGTTAGATCGGCCACCCACGTTGGGGGCCGTATCTCGCTCATTTTTACGAGTTAGCCGACGCTATTTAGATATGTTTGAGCCTTTGTTAGTCGTAATAGGGGACTTGTGCTAACGCGCGCGATTTCACAGTCTATAATGTAGCTAGCATACAAGGTGGTGGTTTTGGCACTGCGCCAGGTTAAATCGGCCACGTAATACAAAAATCAAGTATAAAAAGTGATTGAAAATCAGTAGTGTGTCTTGTTGCCTTTCTTATCCAGCACCTCTACGCATCTACGAGGCATATCCGTGTTGAGCGTATTTCCGGTCACTTAAGA
>BSXT01001356.1:0-15904 GCA_030267785.1 Phytophthora fragariaefolia
ATATGGATACATACACAAAAGTAGGTACGGGCACACGGCTAGCGTGTGCCCCGTTGTCATTACCGGATTGGATGAAAGTGGGGAGCCAGACCCCTTTCAGCCAATCAGGTATCGACTTAGATTTGAATGGTTCACAAGAAGACGGATGGCCGCCGCCTCCGTCCCAAAAATAAACAGAGTTGATTTTACCCCGAACCCGACACTTGGTTTTATTATTAAACCTTCCTCCTGCAACTACAGTGTACGCTAGTAACGGTACTTCGTACCCCGTTACACCCAACCAAGCGTACACTCTCCGGTAAGTCCCTGCGTGGGCTGGATTATGTCTGCCGTCAGCACCCGAGAGGCATAGCTTTAGGGTGTTGACCGGTAGCGCCAAGGGGAAGTCGAACCGGGGCAGGGCATTCTCGCCGAGTGCGCAAGGACAAGTCTCGCTAAGACAGCGAGCCGGTACGCCCGTCAGCCGGGGTGCCGTAACTCTTCTAGCCGAGTAGCCATTGCTCTCGGTGACCCGTAAAAGCGCTCGCGCGCCGCTGTCCATCCTTTGGTGGAGGGCACGGGGTCAAGGCGGAAGTCAGTGAGCTCAGCTGGCTTCCCAAGGTTTCGACTGGCTTGGTTGCCTGGTCTCGGCGGGAGCCTCCACTGGTGTCCCGGAAGGGTCGAACCGCTAGGGGACCCCTAGCACATGCCGATAAGCGCCGACTTGCTCGGCGGTTGTTGCGTCTGTGGGAGGACTAACTTGTGCGTTCTACTACACCACACCACTGGGAAAATCAACAACGAAAAAGCCACATTGCTGTTCGACAGCGGTGCCGAGGTGTCCATTCTGGATGCCGCATTTGCCCGTAAGGTTGGGTGCTACATTGACAACAGTCAAGATCTGGAATGTGAGGGTGTGGGTAAGAATCCCTATATGGCAAATGGACGTATGAGAGTCAAGCTCACGCTGGCCGTTTCCCTAGTCTACTACTTCGACGTCTGGATCGGAACGCCCACAGGCGGGCAGGGCCTGATCCTCGGAATGGATTTCATGGTGCCTGCAGGCGTCCGACTTAATCTCGCCGATGGGTCTTTGAGACTTCCGGACGAGATCAGGATCTAGCTAGCGGGTCGACGGCCACTCTACGGAGAGAAGATATTGCAAGTCAAGTTGGATGACCACTGCAACCTTGAAGCCAGAGGGATGTTTGAAGTCCGGAAGGAATTCATCCTGTCGGCCCAGCGGATACTCTGGGTCACCCGGGGAGAACGATGGGTGACCAGTATGACCGCTGGCCTAGGAAAGACTCGCTACCTGAAGATCACAAACATCAGCGATCAGAAGTTAGCCCTGCAAGCAGACACTCGGATCGGTATGTGGCTCGGAGGAGGACGCGTACCTCGAACGCCCGGATTCGTGCTGGTAGGGTCACGTCGGTACGCAGAGTGGCAGAATGTGGCCTTCCAAGCCACCACTGATCAGGTGTCGGAGGAGGAACTTCACGCAGAACCCGATGAACCGCTGGTCGATCGCCCGCTATACGAGACCCCGCTGAAGATCTTGAGGCGGGACACCGAAGACGCAAAGCCGATCGTGGCTCTAGTGCCCATGGCCTATCCTGACGAAGCCAAACCGGAGCCAATATCGGAACTGGTGGGAAGGGCCGGTGGATCGGATTGCCCGATCGCGAGTGACTCTGTATCTGAAGCCTCTGAAGACGTCCACGAAGTACGCCCAGACCATGAAGAAGCCGCATCCCAGCTGAACACCCCTCCGATTGCCACACAAGATGACGCCGGTGACGAGGAAGTTTGCTACCGTAAAGGGGGAGATCTGTTCGCCGAAGATGTGGAAAAAGAGATGGCGGTCTTGCCGGAGGCGAAGGCCACGATGGACGAAGTCACGATCGAAAACATCCAAGTGGGCGATCCCGCAGAGAATACCCCGAAAGAAATTGAGCGCCTGCGCCAGATCATCTGGAAACGACGTCACTTCTTGATGGTTAATGGGACTGCCCTACTGCCAGCAGCCGTTAGTGCCGTATGTGATATCGATGTAGGAGGAACAGCTCCTGTGGCGCAGCGAGTACGGCGGATCGCTCCACAATTCCGCGAGAAGCTTTCGGACGTGATCAATAGTTTGCTGTCGGCAAAGATGATCACTCCATCCACATCTCCGTGGGCGTCCCCGAACGTGATCATCATCAAGAAAATGGTGTGGATATCCGACTCTTTATCGATTACAGGCTTGTGAACAGTCTGACGCGATTGATGGTGTATCCCATGTCGATGATCAACGATCTATTGGAAGACTTGGACAGGTGCTCTGACATTGCTCTCTCGATATGGCCAGTGGCTTCTGGGTGGTATCGATGACGAAACGAGCTCGGAAAATCTTGGGCTTCATCACACCGTTCGGTCTTTTCGAGTGGACGCGTATGCCCTTCTGATTGAAGAATGCTCCGCAAATCTACCAGAGGCTGATAGATAATGCGCTGTACGGGCATCTCCGAATCAGCGCCGATCGGGATCGCTCGAAGCCGGTGGATGTGTTCGAGACTGGAGAGCCAGAGCCGAACCCGAAGCCGTCGGTGCTGGGAAGACGATCGTACATCGACGACATCTTGGTGATGGCAACCACTTGGGACTCCATGGGCGAGAAGGTCAAAAGGCTGCTAGACACTTGCGAACGGTGGAACTTGTCAATCAACGTGGTCGAGAGCTTTTGGGCCAACGGAAAAGTCGGCTACCTAGGCCATCGGTATCAGCTGAAGGCCTGGAAGCCCACCCCAAGGACCTCGAGACGGTCGGTAATCTCACGTTCCCGCTGAAGTTGAGGGCGATGCAATCATCCTTGGGGAGCCTGAATTATTATCGGCGCTTTATCGAGGAATTTGCGATCTACGTGGCCGTGCTGTATGAGTGCGTAAAGGAGATTTCCACAAAAACAGACTTCAAGAGGAGAGTAATTCCAGTGGAAGAGGTACTGGGGGCGTGGTGGCATCGACCGAACAGGCTGATCGTTGGACACGAGCGAAAGTTGCGTTCACGATGCTGAAGGCCAAACTCGTTAGCACCCCGAAATCCTGAAACACTTCGCCCCGATCGCACCCCAGTGACCATCCTTTACGCAAGTCAGTGGGCGATCGCTGCGGCGTTGGTACAAGAGTGCGATAGCGTGTAATGGCCACTAACGTTCACCAGTCGAACGCTGAAGTCCAACGAGCACAATTACGGGATCGTGGATAAGGAAGTCTTGGCCCTCCTGCGCATTGTGGAGGTGAGTTACACCTTATTGACCACCCGGTCGATTGTAGTGCTGACGAGACACTCCCCGGATTCGAGGGTAGACTTGTAAATTGAACCGCTTTACTGTAGGAATGGACGTTGGAGATCCGAAAGTGCTCGAAGGAAGAAGATGAATTCCTGGGAGTGATCGCAGCTACCATCACCCCTCGAGCAGAGGTTGACGAAGCGTTGGTCGCGATCGCACCCGTAAGAGAACTTTGACAGACGATCGTTCTAACGCTACCTACAGTAGAAGAGGACGCGAGGCTGTTTGTCGCAATGTTCGATGGAGCAGCACGAACTAAGCGAAGTAGCGGAGCTTATAGCGCCATCATCGGGAGGCTGTCGGAGTGGACGATCGTATCAGCTGCATCCCGATATTCACCCGATCTGACTGTAAACGATGCAGAATATCGCTGACTCCTGCTGTGTTTCGATCCCCTGGCCTCAATGGACAGGAGTCGGATCGTGATCTGCGGCGACCCCAACCTGGTCATCCGCCAAATGCGCGGAGAGACCGCGTGCAAGGCTCCAGGGCTCCAATTGCTGAGGAAAAAGGCGCTCGATCCGCTTGGCAGCTGGCCAAACCACGACATCCTGCACATGAAGCGCGAGTGGAGCCAAAGTGCCGACAAGTTAGCAAGCGCAGCACTCCAGCAAGAGGAAAGGGTGGTAGCTACCGCTGAAGATGACAAGCAGGATCTGATCACGTGATCACGCTCAATCGCCTGGACGAACTGCTGAAGCCGAGGAATGACAGCGGCGTGGCGCGCGTGACGGCGGTGACGCGATCAACACGTCGGCGGAGGTCAGTGTCGAGCATCCTACAAGAAGCGATCGTGCAACGCATGAGGAGTGAGCGAATAATCTAAGCCCAAGATGAAGAGAAGGGGATCGGGAATCTGAAAGCTTACCTGCAAGGTGAGGTGGCCCGCCTGTCCACCGAAGACGCGAAGTCCTGCGCCAAGATCGCTGGGGACTACGATCTCGACGAGAGCGGTATCTTCCTGTACTGCCCGCGGGGGGCGCGATGTGACGAAGACCGAGACTCCTTAGTGCGGCTGGACGTCCTGGAGACGCTGCGGCACGACGTCCTGCATCATTACCACGTGAGTTTGGAGGGTGGGCACCAGGAATCGGGAGGACTTACCAACGAGTCAGGACAAATTTCCACTGGTGCGGTCTGTTCAGGAGTGTTGGGCGATTTGTGGGTGAATGTGTGGATTGTGAAACTGGGAAAGGGCGCCCCTTAACTCCGGTAGAGTCGTCCGGGAATGTGCAGGCTAAGTACCCATTCCAGATGATCGCCACGGACCATATCCTGTCCTTGTCGAAGTCGTTCAAAGGGAACACCGAGCTGTTAATATGAGCTGACCTGTTCACGGGCTACGTGATCGCGAAGGTGAGTGCCTCGCGTACGACGCAGACCGTCACAGAGAACTACGAAGAATGTGTTTTCCGACGTTTCGGAGCCAGCGAAGTCATCCGACACGGTCGTGAGCCCGCTTTATGTCGGACTTTTTCCGCGCTTTTAACCGGATAATGGGACAAAAACAGCGGGCGACGATGGCTACCAACCTCACGCCAATAGCCGTACCGAGCGGATGGTGCAGCCACTGACATGAGCGTTAAAGATGTACCTCTCAGACGTGAATCAGCAAGACTGGGACGAGTACGCCGAGCGGCTCACTTTCGCCTTGAACACGGCCCAGGATCGGACCCACGGCGATACGCCATTCTATCTGGCTGACGGGTGGGATCCCCGATCGACCTTGGAGGCCGCGTTACCACTGGGTAGTACGCGCCACCGAAATCGCAATCCCCGATGATGGCGATACCACATACAAGGACACTGACAGCGCGCGCGGGAACAAGTGCGCGAGAAGCAGCGTGAGGAGATCAGACGTCGTGCCGATCGCCACAATGAAGCCCTTCAGCCACACGCAATCGAGGCAGGTTTCCAGGTATGGTTATATTTGGATCGTGTAAATGAAGGCTACGCATGGAAACTTGCCCATCTATGGCTTGGTCCTTTCAGGGTTGCCGAAATGATTGACCGGTACGCTGCTCGACTGGAGATCGCAGGTTCAGAATATCACATTTTTCCGATCGTGCATGTGTCGAAGCTGAAGTTTGTACGCCATTTCCCAGATCGACCGGAGACGCAACTCCTGACAGAAGGATCCAATCGCCTAGACTTTGACGAGGCTCTGCTACCAGAGGATAGCTAGGACGCGCCGCTTGGAGAAGGCAAGTTCGAGGTGGAGAGGATCGCAGACGTCAGGACCGGCAGGCGAACACGTTACGGACGTGTGCATCGCGACTTTCTGGTGTATTGGAAGGGCTATCAAGCGTCGACGTGGGTGGACGAAGCAGACCTGAATTGTGGGGGCCCGCGAGTTCGAACGCGCTCAAGCGAGTCGCAACCGTTTCGAGGTGATGCAGTCCTATGAAGGAGGGACTGGAGGAATCCCGCAGCAGCTGGTACTGCGCAGAAGGAGTGGGTGGAAGAATGTGCAAGGAGGTTGCACATTAGGTGGAAGGATTGTTTGTGAAATGCGTTTAGGATCGAGTGGGTTTACACCACGATCCTGATCCAAAAAGGATCAAACAAGCAAGAAGTAGATCGAAGAGGGTGGCATTATCGAAGCTTTATAGAACCTAGATAACCTGATCGCTGTTGGGCGTCCGAACTTACCGTCCAATTGCACGAAGCGATATCCGGGATGATCGTTCAGATTCGTGCGATATTGGTTGCGCCACGGGTCCGCCGCATCGACGATCGAGATGGCCTGGACGAGATCCGCCGGCGCTCGCGACGCCCCAAGGTCGGGGTACCAGAATCTATGCTCGCTGATACGAGGACGGTGGAGAAAGAATGGATCCAGTAGAAGATCGAGGTCACCATGACCTGCGATCATCCCAGTAAGGAGATGCTTGAGCAGAGTTTGCCACTTGGGATCCAACCGCGATCGCCACTGCTTACGAACGAGCCAAAATTGCGCCGCAAATGGATCGTCAGCCTTCATAGCCTTAGACATCGGGAGTGTATGGGTAGCCTCCCAATACGCTCGCAGCGACTCTCCTTCGAAGACGACGTAAAGCCGCACGAACTCAGTGAACCAACCCGAGATATCGAACGATCGCGGAGGAATTACCCGCTGAAGAACGGTCCATGGTCGAGTTTTGTATAGCGCGACGATGTTAGCCTCAGTGATCAGTCGGGATACCAAGTCCCTGGTGGTGGGACGGGAACGCGCTGCGGAAACAACCAAAATGGAGGACGGCACCGATCGTGAAACAGCTTGATCACAGTCAGATCGCGGACGCTGAGTTGGCGTACGGGATGCACTGACCAAGGATCAACATCGGCTGCGCTAAAATTCATCGTTCGCGTGGTATGTTGGTGGGAGCGAGTTGGCGAAGATCCTGATCAGAAAGGAACGAGTCACTTCGGCCGGGACCGGCAGACCCATTATCACCATCATTCCCAGACGATCGGCATCCAGCGGATGCATCGGCACTGCTACGGCCACCCCCACTTGTGCTGTCGCGATCGGCCTGAGCTCCACCCTGGCCGAGGCCCCCGCGGGATGCGGAACTGGGCGAAGCGCCGCTGCTGTCAGATGTATCCACGTGGATGGGTGTGGTCTGGGTGCCCTTGGCAATGCTTGAGAAGATCGACCAGAGAACAAAGAACGCCGTGTGGACGAGCAGAATCGATCCAGCCCCGCGCGGAGCTGATTCGCGTCGTCGTCATCATCACTGCTCCCAGCCGAACCAGTTGACTGTCGCCACAGAGGTCGCCGCTTCCGGGATGGACGTGATCACGGCGAGGGAGATCGAGAAGAAGAATGTCGGTGACGGCGCTTCTTGAACGAAGCACCATGCTTCGTTGGAGTCCGGCTTGGCGGAGATCGCGGCTCTAATTGTGGTCCAGGCTGGTGTTGAGAACCACCGGAGGGCGATCGCGACCAAGGCGGGGAGTACTGTTGCGAAGGCTTCTCCAGACGCGCGATCGCGGATCGCAACGACGTCACCTGATCGCCTGAAATCACAATGCAAGATTAGAGGAAACACAGTTGCGATCGACGAGTGGTACTTACGGGCCTGGACGATGTCAGTGAGAGTACGATCGCAATCTTCACGGGCTTGGCGGAGTGCTGTCAGGTGGTCTTGTACCTCTTGATCGGATTTGTCTAGGAGAGCCTGCAAGCGATCCCGCTCATCGAGCACCCCGGTAAGAACGGCAGAGGCCTCGGCTTCCGTTTGGCCAATCCGGGATCGGAGGTTAGTGATCTGCTGCCGAAAATTACGATTGGAGGTCTCGAGGGCGGTCCGTGAAGCTTCTAATGCCTTGATAGATTCCTGGGCTTCATTCAGGTCACGAGCAGTAGCAGCCTGGTTTGCGATCGCTGCATCCAAGCGCGCCTGGAGCTGTGGATCAGTGCCGGAAGCGCCTAACGCGTTCGCGGTCGCTGCGGCCAGGGCCACGGCTAATCGGCGATTTAAATCATCGATAGTTTGCTCGAAGGACGTCATGGCGTTCGTGGTACACCAGATGGTCCTGCAGATCGGCCATCTCGCCTGGATTATTCAATCGCTCTTGAAGAGCGTTCCTGAGCTCAGCAAACCCCTCCTGCGATCGTTGGAGCTTGTTGGCTTGAACGGAGAACTTATGTTGAACAAACTGAACGAAGGGGGGTGCCAGACGGGCCGCGTCGTCGAGATCATGCTGGAGCTCTACGACGTGCCTGCGAAGGCGGAAGTATGAGCTTAACAAGCGATCGTAACTGCGCTGAGGGTCTTGAAACTCTGACGCCCGACGAAGCGCAGATCCCACGGCAGCCAAGGAAGTCCGGATCGCCCCTTCGTCCAAAGGAGCAGCGCCGATTCCAACTTGGGGCAAGGGATCAGGCAACGTAGAGCCCGGCGTGCCTTCGAGAAGCGGAATGAACGCGGGTGACCGATCTGATCCAAAATCGTGGGCCTGGGTGGCGTCGGAGACGTCAAGGACTGGGGGCGCGGCCTCCTGAGGAGCGGTTGACTGCTGCGGAATGTTCGGCTCGGCCCGATCCATGGATGAAGCTGGGAACGCTTGTTGCCGGGCGTGGGAGAATGTGGAATGAGTATGCATGGTCAAGCCGGACGGCGTCCTGTACGAGTACAGGGGGCGGTTGTGGGGAAGTGCTGACAGATTTTCCCTCCCCACGTCTGTCACGATCGATCAGGGATTAGATGGGAGAAGATGATATGGACCACGTCAAAGGATTAGGATTGCCGGGACCACAGATTATGGATACACCTCGGAGTAATTATGTCGGTATGATGATTACGACTGCGATCCCGGGAATGATTGCGACGCCGATCCCAACTTGCGATCGCGGTGCCGATCCCAGGTACGATCGAAACATCAAGTCCGAGAACGATCATGGCACCGACTCCAAGGACGATCACAACGACGATCCTGATTGCGATCACGATACCGATCCCAGCAGTGATCGGGATGCTGATCCCTAGGATGATCGCGATATCGACCCAGGAAGTGATCTCAAGAATAGTCACGATCACGACATCGGTAAGGATCCCGACCGCCTCCGCGATGGGTGATCGCGATCACGACTACGATCGTGGGCGCGACCCTAACCTCGATCCCGATCCCGATCTCGAACACATGGTACAGCCTAAGTGGTACACCGGAATTAATGGCGGCTGGGGGCCAGTGTGAGACATCCACCAAAATGCACGAGTTGCCTGATTTATGGTCACGTTGGACATAGGTTACGATAACTAACAGACCCTGATTTGACTTGCAAGACACAAGTGGCTCCTAGACTACCGGGGAAGGGGGTATATTGGCATACCCGACGAAGAACTGCTGCGTCTACCAAGAGAACGACTACGCCTGGATAGCTTGGCCAGTGTGTGATCGCAGAGTCTCAACCAACCCAAGCCCTCGCCAGAGGAGGCGGAAAGCGAAGTTATAGGGCTACTACAGCACAAGAAAAAAGGATACCCCCCGTGATCGGCCCACGCCAAGACCGACCACAACACACCGACGCCCGCGTGAAGGATACCGGCGCGGCCGTCACCCTCGACCCCCTGATCTCCGCCTTAACCACCACTGATGCCCTCTTGATCATCAGAAGAGTGCAACCCGCCCAGCCGTCGGGTACACAAGGTGGGCAGAAGATAAACGCGATCGCGCCAGATCAACGCAGTACCTCCGATAGTCGGGCGGGCGGGCGGACCGTGTGCAAGCTTCCCTCACGTCAGCGATTTTCGTGAAGCTGCTTCGCCACAAGACGGTTGTTTAGACAGAATGCCTGCAAAGCACAATAAAGCCAAAAAGGAGCGTCGGTCTGCAACACTGTAATAAATGCACAATAAAGCCAAAAAGGAGCGTCGGTCTGCAACACTGTAATAAATGGGCTTCAACACTGAAAGCACATACATACATTGACTCTGAGGGCTAGGTAGATCGCCAGCACCGAGGAGGAGGGTATCTTGCACTGAAGAAGAGGGTCTTCAGCACTGAAAGGGAGGACCCCAGCACCGTATAGTATATTTAACTAGTCCAGGGATGGATAGCGACTCAAATAGCTCCGAGGTCCGAGTGGTTAACCATGACTAGAATAGAGCTGCAGCCGCAATTGCTGGCGGGCAATACGACGGCTACCTTTCCGCATGTGTCTCACTCCCTCCTCCTTGTTGGAATCGTGTGTTAGAGCTCAACAGGATCCTCGATGCGTCACTATCTTACATTTAGACAGCACATACAACACGGCGCGCCGGCTATACAGTGTCTTTATCGTAGAGATTTCGGACAGCTGCATTCATTTCCCCCCTTTGGTTTACTACTGTGCATCGCAACGCCGGAAGATGTTGAATGATGTCTGTCTTACCTGAAACGTGCCGTGCTGAAGACGTTTGCAGTTCGCTTTTCTCCTCAGTTTGTGATGACCAATGCAGATAATGCTTAATATAACGCCTATACTAAAGAACTGCCTACCATAAACATATTGATGTGTTGGTTCCATGTTTGTCAGAATATATAAAAGAAATAAGGAAGTTGAAGAAGTTTAGAGACATTATTTTACGCGACCTAAATGACACTCACTTCTGCCGCTCACAAGAATAATTTGAAGCCAAACACACCGTTATCAAAAATAACTGGCGGGCTACCATAGGTATAAGTGAATGATTTCGTACGACTACGAAAAAAATCACCAAACAGTGGTTCGAACTGGCAAGCCTTCCATACACCTTCAGGCTACGCCACCACCACCAACCCTGTTGAACAATACTATAGGACTATGAAGTTAGTCAACAGCACGTCTCGCGCGGCTTTCTTGACAAGAAAACTTAATTTTGCAGTTTAAGGAAGGTCTCAAAGCGGCTCAAAGCACCCTGCAATCGAATTAAAAAGCGGGGCGAGCTTATGGCAACGTTACTAGAGCCTGTTAGAGACCTTCGACACCAGCTTTTGCAAGTGAAGCACAAAGTTTGCTGTGCCGAAAACATAGCTCACCAGCGCGCACCCAATGCACAGATCCGGCCTTTGTTGCAACCCGAACCAATGCCACTGAGCTCATAACCTGGCACGATGCGCAGGCGAGTGTTGGTAGGAGGAAGAGCTTAGTGAGCAGGAAGACAACACTAAGAACATACGTGCTTCCCACTGAACAACTTTGGGATTGAAGAGGGAAACCTCGAAGGTGCCAACCCCCCTCTGTGTTAGCTGCAAACCACTATACACCAACGGATTCAAGGAGTCTCGTCCCGTATACACACAACCAAAGGTAACCTTGGGCGTTCCAGGTGTATACTGTATAGTCAGGCACGCTGGAGTGAAGCCAGGATCACGACCTTCTTCACAGGGTAGTGCTCGGTCCACTTGTCGGCAACACGCCGATGCGCATCAAACGATCGGCGAACCCCAAAAGCAAAGAAGAAAGACAAGAAAAATGAGTTACATGCCGACGACAATGACCATCCCATCGAGTCGTCACACACTGTGTGAATACTGTTTGAAGGTATGCTCGACAACGGCTGGATAGTTGATGCGATGTCAAGAGCGTGCCAGTGCCGCTTTCATGGAAATATATCATGTGCTCTCACAATATAGAAGCTACAACGCTTTCCGGACTTCCTTGTCCAGGCCTGCCTAATCCTGTATGCCGAGTTTTGACGAGAAACAAACCATTACGAAACGACAGGCAAAAGTGGTATATCGACATTAGCAATCGGACCGAGGAAAGGTATCATGAAAAAACACCCCTCATGATAGGCGCAGTGGTGACGAAAATCGCATTCACCATAGCCTTTTACTTTCAAATTAAGCTAGGGCCGGTAACCCTTCAACGACACATTCTTCTGCACCTACTTCCGAAGTTACGTTACCTACTTCACTACCAACAACTCCCTACGGTCCTACGTCAGGTCTAGGGGTCGATTTGGTTCCGCTTCGAGTTCGATGACCTCCCGTTCTGGCGTTTACAGTGACGTTACCACAAACGACAAGTAATTCTACCGAGTGCGCAATTATAACAACTACTTTGAGACCGGGACATGCTATTGTACTTCCAGCACCGCAGAAGCACACCAGAGTAGATGAGAGGTCTAGATATTCGTTAGGGGTTACTAGCACGACCACGCGAGCAATTACATCGCTGTCTACAAGCCGAATATCAACTAACCGCGAATCTTGCGAAAACACTAAATGACGCCGTTACTAGCTATAATTGCCTCGGTTAGAAGGTTGGGTGACGATAATGAAAGTTGCATTAGGCTGGAGAAGAGAACGACCACCGGAATGAATGAAATACTGAATGCATTGCATGGGTTTTACCTCCTCAGAAACGCTGTATTAATAAGTGTTGAGGACTGTTAGTACAGTGTAGGTAGCCTGCCATCCAGTGCTCGCGACCCACCTAACCCTCAGTGTCGACGTCTATGTGTTTCAGTGCTGAAGACCATTATGGTAGGTAGGTAGCGCAGGCTAGCTATCGGGAAGCCCACGAGGGATTAATTGAGGACAACTCAGTCAACTTTCGTGCATCAAAGAAATGCACCAGTGCAAGGAGGGAAAGATGATTGGATACAATACGCATGAACTGAGTGTGAATCACAGATATATTCATTCAATTGCAGCAGCACAATATACCTCCAAGATTCCAGCTTCTAAGAAACGCTCCAGTTTTATTTCACATAGATGGGTGTTGGAAGCCTCGATAGTAATAAAAACAGTTGAATACCGTTCCTTCACACGACAGATATCACGAAGTCTACCTCCCAGGCTCAGCAACGCATCTGGTTACGGTGTTGCGGACGGTCCCTCGCCAAAAAGCAACCCTTCGTACCTGTGTAAATGATACACCAGAAATTCCGATACACCATTTCAAGGTCTAATTGAGAGAACCCGTGCTTCAAATTGAGAGCAGTCAAGGTCAAGTTGATAACCCCTTTCTAATTTGATAATACCTCGGTCAACATCTTGAGCAGGCCATTTTTGCGCGCGCGCGAAAATCATCTTTGCTCCCAACCATTAACTACTCCGCGCGAATATAGCGGCCACCGTGCTCATTCCGCTTTTTGCGATGCCCTACACTCTCCGCCAAGTACATCATGAGTGTCAAGGTGACTCCGGACTTGAGCGACACCCAAGCAGTCCACACCTTAGAGCAAATACAGTAGCACCAACCGCTTTGCGCTGCATGGGTGTGGCTGTTTGTTTTGGAGCCAGCCTAGCTCCAAACCATGCAAGTGCACCAACGGCAGAGGTAGATGTCCTCCTCCAACGACCACGGAGCGGCATTCGGCATGCCTGGTCAAAGCGACGGGGCGCGAGCTGTCTAAGCGCGGCGTCTTGCGGTTTTGCTCCGCGATGTGGTTGTTCCTCAGTACAGTGAGGGGCCGCTCTGGCGGGGGTCGAACAGTTTTGCACTACGCAGGAGGCGTAGTGCAAAACGACTCGATATTCACTACGAATGTGTTGTAGTGCACAGTCACTTTTCCTCTGTTATTTTAGTGCTACTTATGTATCCCTATCACTACGCCGTTGGAGATCATTTTTTTTGCACTTGCGTAATTATGTTCATTTCTGCGTATTTTGCACTACCGTTGGAGATGCTCTTATCATTTCACGCTTCTGCATTGGATGATAACGACATGCTCGTAGGCTCATAGACGACACTAATAATTTTCATAGGCTATTGGATGGTCGATATATACGGGATTGCAGGTATTATTGTTTTGATTTTGGCCGTTCTTGTTTTGGTTTTGACTTCTCCTTGAAATGGTGTACCACAAAGCAAATACTTAATTTGAAGAGGACGGGTGTCGTGGGAACACGCTAGAACCACAGAAAAAACACCGCATTTTAATGATACTTTCGGTATAGTTTGGTCCCTTCTCGGTATTTTGTGAATCTACGGAGTTGCCGATCACCATATGTTATCACGCAGCTGCGCTTGCAAAATATAACGTCAGTGAAAAATTACGGGAGGGGGGTCAAATTTAGAAAACAAAATGGTGGATGTCTGCGACTGGTCAGTTCGAAATCCCCCCTCAGTGCGCTCCTGGAGTAATACCCCCCGGTTCGTGCGTACCACGATGGTATGTCTGTCTTCCTGCTCCGTATTGGCTCCTCCGAACTTATCATCGTGTACATCATCATGCAAGCAGCCTCCTGAAGAAGAGCTACCGGTGTATCTTGGATACAGCAAGCAGCGCGGGGCTCGAGATCGAACTATGCCAACCCTCTCTAGGCAGCAACAGGCGGAAGCAAAACGCGTGCAGATTCGATCTGAAAGTCGACTTGCGATCGAAGCTAGTCTGTACGATACCAGACGACTTCCTCCGCTCAGTCAAGTGATGAGGCCTCGGGGAAAACGGTTGACTTTATTTCAAGAGCGCAAATTGAGCAAGCAGTATGGAGACCGAATGCAAACCCGACTCGCTACCGCCGCAAACGAGCCCAACTTCCGACAACACAATTCAATTGAAATCGTTCGAGGTGCTGACGATGGATCTAAAACCAAGTCGAGGACTTGAAGTAGCGAACCAGTTCGGTCTCCAGCGAGGATTTAGCGGAGGTGCTGCATGAATTGGATGCCGCTGGAGATACAACTAGAAGTGCAGAGGCCCGCAATTCCACCAAAGTTCCACAAAATATTCACCAAACTTCACACCAAAGTCGCAATAGGCCTTCAGGTGATGACGCGTTGACAGAGGTGTTTCAACCGTTACACGATGAAGCCGAAGAAGCTTCGCACGGTGACGCTGACGACTGTGATTACGAAGAAAAGAGCTCTGCGGGTGATATGGATACAGAAGATCAGAGTGAAGACACCGAAGATTCCCCGAAAAAAACTAGAGTCCAGCCGATTATATGTGACGGAGCTATCAATTGAAGGAAACTACCGAAGAACCACCGAAGCAAAACCGAAAAGAAACCGAAAGAGACCTTCACGTGTGGTGGCGACGGAAGGACAAACCAATTGTGGATCCGACCCTGATCCTGAAAGTTTTATGGAGGGCTTTTCCATGTACTGGTCTTCGTGGGAAAAGTTTGACGAAGCATTCGCGGACCTTCAAGAAACTACGTTTCAACAGTTTTCCTCTCGAACAAGTACTTATGTGTCAACTAGAAACACACAGATCATGGTAGCTCAGGGGCGCGCCACGAAAAATGAGGCGGTAACGGGGAAGTCAACACACCCCAAACGAAAGAAACGAACAACTACTGGCGGAAAACTGTTACCGGAGTCGTGGGTGACGTACAAGAAGGTATTTTGTTGTACTCTTGGCATGTCATTTGACCCGAAAGGTAGTGGTAAGCAGTCACGCGCTAAGGTTCGGGCGACGGGGTGCACCGCTCGAGTGAATGTCCGAGTCAAGCTTAGAACTGGTGTAGTGGGCTTACTTAGCTCACTACTTTAGCTTACACGTATGCGCGACGTGTAGGAGGAACTGTAGGTTTATTTATATTAGATTAAGTATACTTAACCTGTAAGTATAGTTAACCTAAATAAAGAAGTATTAATAACCCTTTTTGGTAGAAATGCGAACTGAATTTGAATTTTAATTTTGGTCTTGCCTCCTAAAACTGATATCTATAAAGAGAGGATATGCCAACGAGTGGTTGGCAGAATATCTGTCCTAATGCATGTTCGTTACTGGCAGATATCTGTTGCTTTCTGCCAATAGTAGTGCTTCCTACTATGAATGGTGGCCACACTGAATGTGGCCCACCTGAATGTATCCATTAGTGCATGTTGCACTAATGTCGAGGTTGTCCGAATGTGTAGCCCCGCTACACCCCCCCTCGTAAGGACTTGATGTGCCTCTCTCGACACATCAATCCAAAGACTTCTTCGGAGGGGATACTTCGTGCTCATTCAGAATGAGAACGCCAACGACACAAGCCGTCAGTCAGCACGCCTGCTGCCAGCAGCAGCAGGGAACATTGTCGTCGCTTCCTCAGCGACGACTGGAAGCTCTCTGGCTTCAACGTCCGTCGTCACTTCAACTGTGACGACGCCAAGCTCTCCCAAGCGAACGATGTCGCTTGGGGACTACAAGAAGACGCACGGCAACATGGTGCTTGCCCGCGATGAGCTCGAAGCTCTATTCG